>DWHO01002406.1:0-13416 GCA_018247575.1 Eurytides lysithous rurik
TTAATGTCACCGCCTCTGCGCCTTATCTCTCTCCGGTCGTGTCGGTTATCCGTCCCATCGGGCTATGAGAGCAAAAGAAAGAGTGAGTGAACCTGTGTCTGCGCAAACGCTTGTGCACTATAATATATCCTGCGCACTTGGTTGATCTGTTATAGATCGGCCGCCGTGGCCGGATTCGGTCGAGAGGACATTATTATTATTATTATTATAATCAAAAAGTGAATTAGTCATTAGCTACGGGTTTAATGTGATTTTAAGCGGTTTTCGTTTTTGGTACGGAGGTTGACATTAGTTACTTTTAAAATATACTAAAAATCTAAAACTACGTAAGCAAAGACGCAGGAAAACCTAAGTTTAAAATAAAGCCCGGTTATAAGCATAACAAGAAAAAATATTTCTGTTCGACACTATAATCACGCTTTGCTATTGCTATTACTTGTCCCTTACCTGTTAATTTTAAAAGTTAAAGTTCGTTCTCACATATTTTATAGAAATAATAATCAGGCGGCTCACTAGAACCTATTTCTATGGCCATGGGCCCTTATGGTAGTTGGGTTGCTAACCTTTAAGGCTAGCTTAACTATTCTTGTATAATTATTCGGTATCTAAAATCTCAGAGGTTTCTAGAACGTTTATAGTGCTAAATCTTAAAGCGTTTTACAACAGTAATCATATCCGTAATAGTTTATAACGTAACAATATATAACATATGAGAAAAAAACACTCATCATGTCACTTATCTATTTATCACGATGTGAACGACCTTTCGCTAAATAATGCCACCAACATCTCTGAACTCTGATCCGCGATAGTTACAAGGCCGGCGTTATAACATAGGAAATTTACGCTACATTTACTGCAAACATTTTTTTTTCTAGATTCAATACACTCGATATTAAGCGTATTTTAATTTCACGCAACGACTCAAAGTACTTTGTTCGTATTGTTTTTCATTTAGCTTCGCCTAACCTTGAATGAAACTAGCGTAACGCATTATAATAAAACAACAAAAAGTCGAAAACAAACGTATGATTCCGTCCTATACTCAAAACCAAAGGGTTGCGTTTGCTACGAATGTCTATTCATTTCATAGCTAGCTACTCCTCCCATTAGGGTTGAACTTCAATAATTCCAGTCATTTTTTTTTCCTTTATCATTCAACCTCTAATTGATAACACGTGCAGGGTTTCCGCTTAGCCACGTGTCTGTTCGAATATTTAATATTCATTCCACTTATAAGCCACCGATGCCGCTAAATGCATGTAGATACGTAGGCACAAAAAAGTTGTCATTGAAATCGATTGGTACGAAAGTAAAGGTGAACTATGCACAACTTTTTATTCCAAATACTACAGGGACAGTAATCAACGAGTACATCAATTAAATAACCGACATGCTTTTATCAATGTTCCATATTTTAAAATGTAATGACACTTCAACATGACTTACAATCGTTGGAACCTAATGTAGATAACATTATTTATCTTTATCGCACATAAATGGCGGTCAAATGATGAAACAGTCTGGTGACAATGAACAGGGATAATATAGAAATCGATATATTTTATTATCAGCCTAATAATGAGTGTACACATATTATTCACTACTAAGAGATCACAAAGTATCAAATCCTAACGAAACGACAATTTACATTCAATATAACATTCCTAAATAACATTATATCACACATCGATATTGGTACAGAACCTTGTTACATCTCAAAACCACTACATTCGATTTTAAACAACTTCCTCTCACTCAACTCCATACAAATATTGTGAAGTTATTCACTGCATAAGATCAAGGTAGCTCCAGAAATAGCCTTATCCAATCTCCAGATGTTTTCCTGGTCGTTTTTTGCTTCGGCAAAAACTGGTCGCACTCCAACGTGGGAACTACGGTGCCGAAAAAGCGCCTCACAGATGTTCGCCGACGTATCCAGAGATATATTATCGTACATCCACGTGTCACAACAGGAAGATTCCTGTAGTTTAGAGACGGACGCGTGCCACTTGTCCGGTCCCAGCGAACCGTGAAATAGACTTGCCGTTTTTATCACGGGACTCATCGAGACCCTTTAATGACACATGTCAATAAATATACTTCCTTGCCGTAACAATTTAAACAAGTGTTTAACAATACGTTAACATAATTACTAATGCAAGCATTTGCAACGATATCTTTTAAACTATTTACCAACATTATTATTCACTAACAGGAATGTGTCTATGTCACTGTATAAATGTCATGTGGGGCTTACAGTGAGAGGAATATTGAAGAATATTTTTATATGGTAATTAGAATACTTTTACTTGTCATTCACAAGTGTGAAATACGAGTTCTATGGCCATAATAGTCAATATTATAATAAAATATTGTTTTGTGCAGTAGCCGAATTAACAACATATAATACTAAAAAACAAATCTTAAAGATGGCGCTATAATGGAAAACATTCAAAATTTATAATCTTTTTGTCTACTTTATCTGACGAAACTCGTTTACGCATGCGGGACTTATAAATATATTTATTTCTATTATATTACGTAATGCGACCTCGGCCATGCATCATATATTTACATAATCTTCCAAATTTCCTAAAGACAAGTTTATATTTATAATAAATACAAAATGTGCTACTTAATACTCTATTGAACAGGATTGTGGTGTACAGTTCGTTATATGTAACTAATATTATCATGTCACTATTAAAACATTTTAATGTTTATTAGTTAAATCATTCATTTTGTAAATATCTTTGTTCTCATCAATCTAAACGATATCATATCGTTTTTCACATTAGATGTCTCACGCAAACATGAAGTTGAGAGAAACTATCTAATCAGTCTGACAAAATAACGATAATCTCACTCTTACGCTGTTGTTATGTCAGTCATTTCATTTGTTTTCCTCTTCTTTCCGGACCGAAAGTGTTCCTCGATTTGCAACAATGTTCTTTCCTTCGTCTCCGGAAGGCAGAAGTAGAGAAATATTGTACCCATTAATGTTGACATTCCGTAAAATAAGTATGTGCCATGATGTCCTATTCTTTCAAACATTGCTGGCGCAGTCTTCACAGTCCCGAAAAAGGATATAGAGGTCATCATGACACTAAGACCGGAACCTATACCCTTTGTTTCAGTTGCAAATACCTCACCCACCATATTCCATGGTAGCGGTGCTATTCCTATGTTTGAAACAACAATATACGTTGCAGTCAATCCTAAAGATATGACAGGTGTGACATGTCTGATAACACGAATCTCCACTAAATATAAATAGATTGATAAAACTATTAAAGATAATGCCGTAAAAGTTCCACTGAATATCGCGATCGGCCTGCGACCCATTCTTCTCAGCATGATGCAAGCTGTGACTAAAGCCACGCAACGCAATATGTCTATACCCAACATTGCAGCATAGGTGTTTGACTTACTGCCCAATAAAACTTCCATAATCTCCGTCGTGTAAGCACAGAAAACGTTGATCCCCGACAGTTGAGTAATTGCGAAGAAAATTAGCATTATACCCAACGGTTTCCAAAACTCGGGTTTCTTTATGTTCGCCATCAAAGTTTCAATTTTGCTCATTTTATCCACCTTCTTAGTCTGTTCCAATATCATTTTCTCCAGTTCGCTTTTCATCGCGGGACTGGTCCCTCTGTACCATTGGAAAGACTTGATGCATTTATCTATCTGATTCTTCGATGCAAACCACGCCGGCGACTCTGGTGCATAATATAATAATATACAACCAATCAATGGAAAAGTTCCACACAGTAGGGAAGCGTGACTCCAGTGCAAGAACGTTCCAAATAAATGCGACATAAAAACACCGGAGGCGATGCTCAGTGACAAACTTGCTAGGAACAGTCCCCTGTAAGCTGGTGAACTGATTTCACCTACAAAAACTGGACCAAGTGGACCCAACCAACCTTGGCAGAAGCCAGTTATGAAACGTCCTAATAAAATGACGTGTATATTGTTAGCAAACGCAATCGTAGTCCAGCCGGCGATATAGAATAGTGATAAAAGCATCTGGGATGACCTTCTTCCAAGTCTGTCCATCAGATATCCAGATATCATGTTACCAAACAAAAGAGCCAGTGATGAAATTGCCGCTGAAAAGGAAATAAAATTCTCTCGTCAAACAAAAGGTCCCGAAAATAATAGTAATTAGTAGATTTCAAATCATGTTTCAATTCTACGAAATTTAGATACATAACAATGTAATTTCTAAATCACGTGCATGAACTAAATATCCCACATAAACTATTTTAAATCAACGTTGTATACCAAGCTTTCTAATTCAACAGTAATGAGTAAAATGACATTTAAAGTTAATGAAGATCATCAAAGGTAAATTAATCAGATAATTTTTTTTATTTTTAAAATATATTTTATTCTATTAAGTAGAGTATTTAAGTTATTTGTAATATAATTTGCACGTCGTTTTCTGGTAGAATATATCATGTTTATTTCCAATTATTAACAGCTAATATTGTACCGTAAACCTCTAAATGAATTCTATACTGTTTGAAATTAACAAGATCGATTGCACATCAATCTTAACACATACCTACCCATGACACCGTCTCTGTTGAATACTTGTTGTGTCCCTTAGCATGTTGGAGTTGTGGGATGAGTACAGCCGAAAATCCCGCAGTTGCACCAGCACTGAGGGATAGAAGAAAGGTTCCTAGCACGATGGTGGCCTGAAATTAAAACAATCTTTTGTTATAAATAGCTATCGATTATTAACCCGCAGACTTTTTCGACTAAAAGTAGCTTATGTCACTTTATGTCCTAAAAAACAGTTATGACAGAACTTATATCGATTCCTTACTCTGTTGCTGTGTGAATGCAGAACAAACCAATAACCAAATCTAACCAAGACTACCTAAGGATTTGCCTAAGATACTGCGAAAAGTGAAAATAAATGTATTTTAATAGACTTCTAAATGCTAAATGGTAATTTAAAAAAACTCGAACATTTGTGGGCTCCTCCTAATTAGCCATGTAATTTCTTGGGAGCTGTTATAATTGTAACGAACATATATAATTAGCGAAATATTTTAAAATATTTCTATTGACATATTATATGTTGGCAGAAAGGTTTTGTGTGTTAAGCATCAATTTAACATACTACGAATGTTGTCTTAAGTACAGTCGCAGATGACTTTTCCTATCTTATACCGAGCTCACTGGGAGGGTACCCAATAGAATTAATGGCATTCCCTTTGTAATTCATATTTGTAAGGTAAATATTTCACGGTTTTTTAGTTAACAATTAAAAATCTAACATTTCAACAATCAAAAATCTTAAATATTACTGACCTATATGTAAGTAGCGGTAAGTGCATCAGTCAGTGATAATTATTATTAGTCGTATGTATAGTACATTAAATATTTACAATAAAAATTGAATAAATTAAGCATTCAATTCCTCTTTCTTCTTTCAAAAGTTCCCCATTTAAAGACTGGCAACGCATTTGAAAGTCCCTATAAAGCAATATTAAACATGCACAAGTTTCTTAAGTGGTCACTTACCAGGAACCACATGTTAGATTATTACACAAATTTACAAACCGTTCATTGTTATTGTTCATTAATGCCAGCGCCGTGTTTTAGAGACAGTTTACTAAAATCTTTCGTGTCTATTTTGTACGTCGGAAACGGATTCGTATATTAAGGATACAATATTTCCCTGCCGCCTGCGTTATCATCAAGTAGGTTGTTAGCACCTTAATGCATAAAATTTATTTATCATGTTTGCATTTAAATGTTGATGTCTTTTATTATGATGCCGTTAAGCGAAGAAGGTCCCATTAAACACCGTCGTAAACACGATATTTACTGATTATTATGTCCATTTATATCCAATATATTGATCCAATCAATCATTTTCTAAAATAAACAATGGTAGATATAGTCATAAAGAGTATCAAAACATATCCAGACCGCCTATTGAGGTCACACTGCACTGTTCTGAATAAGATAAATAATTTATTGTAATACGACTATGCCTCTTCAAAATAACAATAAAATTAATAATATTTTTTTTCTTGCCAAGTCCGCGTGGGGTATTACCACGAAAAGCCAGATTCTCTATCGTCAAACAGTGATGTGCAGCCAGCCTTGCAGTTTTCCGGTTTGGCCACAAGGACAAAAAAAAAGAGAACAACTCGGCATACAAATACAGTATATCTGTATGGCCCAGTAATTCTCACATCTCTAGGTGACAAGCTAACAAACTCTTGTAACAGAAAATATCGTGGCCACGTGTTGATATGGGCGAGCTTATGGCTAACTATCAGGCAGAAAACTGGATTAACTTGTTTTTTAATTTTCAAAAAAAAAATCTTTAACACTAAATAAATTTAAGTGTTATTTTTTGTTAGTCGTTGACAACAATAGATGTCTCGACAGGTAAAATCTAATTTACATTTTTTTTAAATAAACCAGGCACTCAAAAATACTTAAACGGGTAGTTTAGCTGTTCATTAAAAATGCCTTTTCATTGAAGTGTCAAGGCCGCGTTTAAACCGGCTTATGCTAAATCTTTAAAATTTTATCGTTTTCATCTTTTTAGTCTCTTAAAGATTTTCAACGTAACCATGTAAATTTGTACCACTCAAATGTTCAATTCTAGTTTTTTTAATTTTGTTTTACCAAAATGCTGCATGCACATAGGCTAGTAGGGCATTACAATAATTTCATTTCATTTTATTTCTTTAAAAACTGTCCCTATTGTAAGGTCTCTAATCTTATGTTATAAGGGCGTTTAAAATACATAAATTTTACTCGTATAAACGCCCAGATCCTGAACAATTGTCTGTAGTTCGTAGTAATAATCAAGCGAGAGTTGAACCCACGACATGCGACACCATAGCCAGAAACTTAGCAACTGCACCAAACGGGTCATCATAATTTTAACTTGGACAAACACGACGAACTTTTCTCTGTAAAACGTATCAATACATGGCCAATTTGACCCCCAAGGAAAAGCTATTCGAGGCAATAGCTCAGCAACCATGCAAATCGTGTCGACGAATATTTTAGTCTGACTTTGTAATTAAAGCGAAACTTTAAATTCCATCGAAACCTATCTTATAATTAAAAATTCACCATCGTTCACTCCTAACGTGTTTGTCTTCACACACTACCATTTTCTATATAAAAGTTGTCGCCAACAATATTACCGCACTACTAAAAACCAAAATTACTTTGATCTGCGTTGGATTCGTAATCCAGAGAGTTGATATATCTTCATTCCTTATAAATATGCTGAAGACATCGCCTATCAAACAGAAGTATATACAGCAAAGCTTACACTTTACTACCTGATGGTAAAAAGAATTCTGCGTGAACCAAAAACCCTAGTATCACAACGTTAATTAAATCAAACTTGATTATAAGAAAAAAATTAAAAACTAAATATAATCAATTCATAGAGATTTTTAGGAAACTATGAGAGGAAGAATGTGATGAGAGAAACACGTGATGGTAAGCGGCATGCTTATCATATTCGCAAAATGCCGTTCAAACGCGCTTGATCCGACTCTATGCTCATCACCTGGAAGGATATCAACCGATCAAAACGTCTTTATATGATTAGATTGTATGCTTAAAATTTCTGATTGCTGATCGGTAAAAAGGCTATCTTACACAAGTGTGAAATTATTTTGACAATAGGAACAAAACATTTTTTGAACTTTAATAATTTTTAAGTCATTTTAGCACGTGCTTTACTATTTGCCTAAAAACTCGACCAGGAGAAGTGGGCAGAGACTGCCAAATTAAAGTTAAAATAATTGATTTAGAATCGTAAGGTTCAGCTAGGACCGATGTTTCTATTTTCCCTTCTTCTAGAATTGTAACAAGCATATAAGCACCTTCAGAAAATAAGTTCCTCTCGCATTTGACGCTATTAGAGACAGCATTTAGTGGATACGGGTACTTATGAACATAAAAAGCATTCATACTGATAGTGATAATATTGACTATTCTGTTTGATAACCAAAGTAAGTAAAGGATGCTCATAAGAATCGAGAATATATTTCTCTCATAGTTTTATTGCATTTTTTTGGAAAAAGTCCTTACTGAAAACATAATAAAAGCCTTCGTAGATAGAATATACCTTTAAGTATAGTATAACATTAAAGCATATACTGTCACGCACGAATTGGTATATCTTGGACATTTTTATCTAAGATATACTGGATTCCTTACAATGTTTTCCTTTACCGATTTGAACGTGGTAAATTAGCATTTAACAATGTTAGCTAAGTATTAATTGGATTAAACGTCAATTTAATATTTTAAATCACTCCTGCGATACGAAACTAATAATCTATCCAAGAGTGACAATCTAATAAAATGTCATATACATGATTTAAGCTTCCTGCGTTACTATATGTAGATTATAGAAAGTTCTTTATTTATCTCTTATTCTTCTTATTTTTTACTTGCCTTATTTTTCTTTAGTTGTACAACGTTTGGTTATGATATTATTATAATTTTTTGTCTGTGGCACTCTGCGGCACATTATTTTGGGTTATTAAAAAATATAACACCCCTAAAGATTTACCCTTCCTTATTGGAATCTGGAATGACCAGATGCCATATGTGTAGTTACAGTGATTAACTACAGCAATATCAAGATGATTTTGCAAATTCACTTGTTACATACATATGCATGCAAGAATATCACTACGTGACCCATTTTCTATGCAATTCCGAATAATATCGTGGAGTAAGTACGACAATAGATTATCTCACTGTCAAGTTGTAGCGCAGTGAAAACATGCATATGCAAAACCACAGTACATATTTTACGGGGCTCATAGTAACCGTGGTTCCTCTTAGATTTGCCAACATTGTGACGTAGTGCTGGCCATAGGGAACAATCCGAATGTGCGCTTTGAGTCCACTCTGTATTCGCCTTGGAGGAGTCTGCGGGGGACAGGCCGTCTGTCTTCTGCAGCCGAGGCGGAGTCGCGTGGGAAGAGGAGTGTCAGTATTACAATGCGCCGATCTCATCACCCGGCACGAAAACATGGTTAGTGGTGGAGGCCAGGACTAGCCCGCCGCTGAGAGTTAGGAGGCCTGCCACTTTTAAGTACCAGCTTAATAGCAGACCAGCTCCTAACTCTCAAAGCCTCAGACCCTCCCGCTATTTACTTTAAGAAGCCCCTTGAAGTATGTGTGAAGGCGTGCTTTATTTTCCGGCGCGCCTTTTTGGAAGAGGGAGAAGGGTGGAAGCCGATGAGGAGGGGCTGCAAAAACGGCCAGCGTTGACGGATTCGCAGAAGGGTACAAAACGTTCCCGTGCCCTTTCAGATATGCGCCTGAGGTGGAACATCGCGGGGGTTTTAGTATAACCCGACCTTCCTTTCTTTCCTTTCGTGAGGACGGATAAGAGTAATCGTTTCACCCGCGTTATTAAAGTACCTGCCGCTTGCTCGTTTGCCTCCTAATCCCGATAAAAAAAAAACAAATGCATAACACACATTTTTCCCAAATGCTTCACCGCAAACAAATATGCTAATTGTTATTAATGCATTCTATTTACAGGAACGGCCTTAAAATGACAATTGTAATGTTTTTATTCTACCTAAATACATTATGCAATTAAAACAACTGATTTCGTAAAACAATTTTTATATATAATATAATTTTATATTTTTATAATACTCATTTTTGAATAGATGTGTGAACATCTATTCAAAAATGAGTATTATGTATACTTCATACAAGTTTCTTTATTACATCATCATTATTAATTCGCTGAGGAGATTTTGGTGCACGTACATATTAATAAAAACTTTGTAATCCCCAGCAATAAATTAGTCTGTGTGCCCTCACAAAAATTCAAAGTGGTGGACGCAATTTTAAATGTTCTATCAGATAGACCCTTCAAATACCCTTCCCACGGTAGTTTTGTTTTTATTTTTGTAGTCATTTCTTATTCGCTTTATTTGTTGTTATGAATGTTTCTTGCTATATTTATTTACTTTTTATTTTGGAGCAAAACTTTACCTGAACCTTATTATTCAATGCATTATATTCTCAAAAAATAAGTATTGTATTTATTTTAATGTGTATATGTAACAATGTTACGGATAAATAAGCATTAAATCAATTTTTTAAAAGGGACAATATATACGAAATTAATGCAGGCGCCGACATTTAAATCCGAATTTTTTAATCTGGCATTAAATGTCAAATACAAACACTTTATCTTGACTGGCATATAATCTGGAATGTAATTATTTTAATTATTCACATTTAATAGTAATAAAACTGTTGCTCCCGAATAAGATTAAACTTGAACAACTTATAAAAGTCTAATAACGTGTCTACAACGAAACCGTGTTCTATGGACCGATCATGATGAGAAAAGCTTTATCTTTAAATTGCACTTATTACACTGCGCGCTATTATATTATAAAAAGCTAATATATATTAAAAAGTTTAGATTCCGCTCTAGACACTAGTAAATGACATTTTTCTGTAGCAAATACAATTTAACTAGTTCCGACACTTAATCCGTTACTAATTAACTCTTACTAATATTATTTTTATTATTGCAAAGCGAGTTAATCATTATATCGTCTTGTTTTTTACATCAGACTGGAAATATCCTTACCCATAACTGGTTAGTGGTTCCGTGTAGATAAACCGTAAAATTATCCTAATTAAGTGACAATAACAATTTTCACATATAGTTTCTGGGCTCATTAATTAATTTACAGCTAACAAATGGAAAACATTATATTCAGCGGTATATATATTAACAAGCGAGATTACATTATTTGAGTTTTACCATTTTAAATAAAGTATTATCTAATGACTAAGTAATGAACAACATCGTGACATGCATTTTACCTCCTATTATTCCTCCTGATATTAGATTAATACCACAGTCAAATTTTACGTCAATAATTAAACAATTGATTAATTGTACAATTATAAAAGAAATACATCCCTTAACAAATAACGTTAAAGACAATTTTAACATAACGTTTTGATTTATGCTTTCTATTTGAAAATCTATTTTTGGTATTGAAATCCTAACTAATCCCTAATAAATCTTTTCTTGTAAATAAGTCATTTGAAAAAACGTCTTGAAACAATAATTTATTTACACAACAATATAATAACAATAACACAAAACGATAAATTAGATAATCAAGAATCGATAAAATTGGTGGTGGTTTTATTTATTTTTTTATTTATCTAATTTGAATAAATTTTGACACAATTGTCATTATATTAATTTTATAGTAATGAATCGAAATCATTTATATAAAAATTTGCAACACTTTCCTTCAAATGAGTGACCACATATTTATATCGCAAACACATATTACTCACATCATTCAAAAGGGCATATCGCGGCATTTATCAGTCTGTCTTTCCGTTTGAAGTAATTATCTTAACGTATATTGTCAATTTATATTTACTAGCCATTATAACTATAAAATGATCTATTAGAATTCTCACATAATTCCATTTGTTGTTAAAAAATTGTTTATAACATAAAAACTTAGACTTCAATGTTTACCCAACACTCTTTAAAAAACAAAATAAACACATAGTAGTGCTTGTGTTCGTATAACGATTTGGAATAAATGATACAAAGGCTCCTTTGAATATAAAAATAAAAATAGTCTATGGACAACAACAAACCTGTCTCCGGAAAGGCGAATGGCGTTCGGTATACAAGTCTTCCTTTGTCACAGCATTTCCATTCTCGACCGCACTGTTGTTAATTTTCTCCAACTCCGACGCCGCGTCCAGGTCCATCTTGGTTGGAGCCACTTGTGACACTGTACCGCTGCTTGGTTGTAACGCCGAGGCAACGTGTCTCTCCAATCAGTCTGTTTGATTGCGCATTATCTTATCACTCGTAAACACCTCCTTAATACGGGTACAATGTTAAAGAGCTTGATCAAGTTTCAACGTGGTTATAACAAAGCTATTTCACGGGCACGTGACGTCACTTCGAATAAGTAGCGACTCTTCGAATAAGCTCATTGCCTGCGTCAAGATATCACTTTAACTTAACCGCCTACGATACACGTCATACAGGTGTGTTGGATCGAAATGCGACTAACTTGATTTTTGCATCGGACCTCAAATAAGTCCAACTAGTTTGAGTTACCGATCGAGTGTTATGTATAGAATTGTTACATATTACACTTGATTATCGCGTTTGCATGAGGCCCGAACCGATCCATGTTCCCTTTGTTTGAAATAGTTTTGTGCGCTTCATTCATATGTGACTAAACTGTGGAGCATTTTGTTTGTCGATGTAAGTACCTTGGGCTACCATCAGCGACGGCTCATTACTTACTTGCTTTCTTATCACTGAATACATATGCTTCGTGAGTCATTTTCCATCCACTACTATTCCCATATATAATGTATCTCTTTAACGAAGAACTCTTAAGTAAATATGTCACTATTATTTTAAAATTCTAACCGCTAACGTTCGATATACCTAAATAATTATTTTAAATTTTAAATCCACGATAATAATCCAATCCTTCTAAGAATCTTTATGTATATAAAATAATTTTGAATATAATCTATAATATCTTCAGATTCATGCACCTGATAAATGTGTGACAAATGTTAATTGAATATCTAATCTCTAAAAATTAGTTCACTAACACTTTAAACTCAGTTGATTTACTCATTAATGACTATGATGTTCTTGCGCGACAAAACTGGTCTTGATGAAATGTGACAACATTCCGTTAGAATATCGACCCTTAGGTCAACGCCCACAAACAAACTTCTAAACAGACCACATCTTAGAAGGCCAAAAATCCGACATTACATTTAAGGCTTTAATCAATAAAACTTTCAGCGGGATTTATATACAATTTTAATATCGGATGTAAAAGTATGGTAAAGTTATGAGAATTATAACTAAATTGTTGTTATATTGATCCTTACTAATATTAATATAAACTAGAAAAGTTTTTGTGATTTGTTGTTTTGTCCTCCTTTGTCGATCCACACCACAATCCGATATGGATGGACACGATTTTCGCACTGTACACATTTAATATTTGACATACAGAATAACGAAGTCTATATTAATAATATAAATGACAAACAATCGAAATTTGTGCCAAGAGTTTTTTTTTATTTTTTAGAATGCTGCCTATTGTAAGATAGGGATAATACTGCCTCCGTGGCCTAGTGGTATAGGCCCTCGCTTTACAAAACGGAGGTCGAATCCCGCGGGGGGCAATGTCTTTGTGTTGTTGTTTGTTAGTGGGATTAGGGCATTACGGGCTGATCACCCGATTGCCTGAAAAGTAAGGTGATCCATGCGTCGGATGGGCATCTAAAAAGTCGGTCCCGGCTTCTTGTCGATGCCATTTAGCGGTGGCTTGGAGA
>DWHO01002407.1:0-13416 GCA_018247575.1 Eurytides lysithous rurik
TTAAACTTCTTTTTATTGTGTTGAAATACGAAGATTTCAAATACATCCGTGATAGATGCCGATTTTGCATACCGCTGAAATAGGTGCTTTTACCTTAGTTGCTTTTTTCCTCACCGCAACCCTGACAGTCGCGTTGGTATGAAGATTGGCGACAGCTATGAATTTAAATAAATACTGAATTTATCTCAGCAGCACTATCCCACAATAGGATACAGTAAGACAGAGTACTATGAAAATAACTGAAATAAACTAGTTGAGCTGTATTAACATAAAGACTACATAAATAACTCCTAAGACACATAACTCACTGCAAAGACGGCTGCGCTGTGTTAACCCAGTGTTGTTGAGTGTTGATAGATGGGAGTTCCACTGGATTTTTTTTGTCTAGGTCTAGAGTTATACCGAACAAAACAGTGGAATCAGCAATTTATGTTCGAGCGACTATAAATTTGCGTTCGGTATTCTAGTATCTTATAGTCGCGGAATGATATTCCTTCCGGTAAGAATAACTAAGCCATCCAGACTAAAACAGATGTCGGTGGCATATGCTCATGGCAATTCTTGTTTTTTATCATTTATGACGCAATTTCATCATGTTGTATATCTAAAGAATTACCGCAATATAACTGACAACACTAGACAATAATGGTGGTACTATCCCCGGCTAATTCTGTATAAGATACAACATACAGGTTTTACGCTCGGATAGACCTTTACCCTAGAACTAACTCGATTTTTTAGAAGACCGATATAAAGTACGAATACTTTAACTGCTTTTATGAAGTAGAGGTATGTCAGCTTAAGATTGACACCATACCTTAACAAAATAATGATGGCTGTGGTTGAATTTTACTTCTTAAAAAATGAATTTTGTTCATGTTAAACGCCTTTAAAACTGACTACAAAGAAATGACATAAACAATTGTGTGAATGCAATATAATTATTTCTGAGTCAGTTACGTTTTCAGTTAGTATTCATCAACCGCTATACAACGCTCACTCGTTAGCAGTTTTTAGTTTTTCATTCGTTCATTGTTTTGCTAAAATGTTAACATATGCCTAATAGAAGACTGCCGTTGTATAATGCAGTAAGAAGTGAATAATAATATACCTATTATTATTTAGACTCTGTATACACGATGGCTAAGGATCGTCAGATTTTCACCACTAACACGTATTTTAACTGAGTTACGATCAGCTTGAGGGTATCACAAATAGTGGAATCTTTATTAACTGGCAACATTTTTGTGTTACTCCGTTATTATGCTTCTACCATTGGGTAGAAGCATAAAAATGGAGTAGAGTTACAGAGATATTAACTGCATAATACACACCTCCGTGACATATACGGGCAACGTTTGCCGGCAGAATTGTGTAGCTCCGTGAACGCCACGGTCACTGTAATTTTATGTCGCAAAATATTACAGCTCCGTATGGGTCACGATTAATATAGAAATATAATTTTCCAAATATTTTAAATCCGTATCTGTCACGTTGGATGGTAGATTATTGCCATTCTCGGAATTTGTGTTTGTTTATGTTTTTGTACCTAAATTGATTAAAAAAAATGTGCATTAGGGGGTTAATGGTCCTTAGAGCCGGATAACGGGACGATTTCTCGTTTGTAAGGCAAATAGTTGAATCGGTCCAAAACTGTTGCAGAGCCCTTGTGGTGATGCCACTGCATTGGCAGTTATTTTATCAGCAAATAGTAATGTGTTCTAGCTTGAAGAACAATGTTGCGCATAGGGATGACTATATTCGAACTTCAGCTTCCCTTCAGGCTTTTGTGGTTGGCCCATTGGTGTTTTATTAGCACCTAATAATTTGAATCGAACATCTGCTTGTGACCATGGACACTGCAACGTTATTGAAGTCAAGACATGATAAAAAAATATACGCTATGGATCCCCTCACTCAGTTGTTTAATTCAATTTGTAACAATCGCGAAAACGGTAGAAATTATGGCCATTTTTTTATTTATTTACTTTTGCGCCCCGCGACACCACGTTATACGTATTTGTGGCCCCTATGAAAAAAAGGTTGAGTGCCACTGATACAGACTGTCATGTTCCTCTGGGTGTTAGGTGTAATTTTGTGTAATTAAAAGAAATTCTACGTGGCACTGTGTTGTCAAAAGCAAGTGTGTCGCTTACCTTACCTACAGGCGTATGAATTAGATATCTCTTAATTTATTAAAGAAAAAAAACCCCTAAACGTCTTAGGTCAAATTTTAATCCTAGATATGTTCAGTATTTTTTATCAGTTAGAATAACAAACGAGAAGTCGGCTCACCTGATGGTAAGTGATCACCGCCGCCCATGGATATTTGCAGCATTACAGAAATTGCAAATGGATGGACCACCGGCCACCTTACTCACCGGATGAAACGCGGAAGCAAAAACACGCCGATTTTCTGGGAGATGGTACTTATCCGGTTCGAGCCGGCCCATTCAGCAGCGGAATCAGCTGCGTGGCTCAACCACCATGAAAAGTTATTACACTAAAGAAATTATCGTTTTTAACTATTATGCGAACCATCATCATTCGCCCGATTGGCTCTTCTATCGTAATACGTTGTAAGCCCAGACAAAAAGGACCAAAATATTAATGGGCTGTCTCCAATTTCGCAGCAACCCGTACTTGTGCCTAGCTCCGTACGGCGGGCCGGTGCTTCCGGCCGTGGCCCTGGGCGGTTTCCTTCCGCCAGGTGGCGCTTTAGCCAAGGACCCGGTGTACCACAATGCCACGGCGCTCATCATCACCTTCCTCGTGAACAACAGAAATAACAAAACACAGGTGGCCTTTCTTTATTTTCCTACCCACTTTCTGCTATGTCCAATGACATTTCTATCATATCTTCTTCTATACCCAGGGGTGAGCAACCTTTTTTGGTCGGAGGGCCGTTTCAAAAACAATGGGTCTTGGAGAAGATAAAGTATATATTCAAGGTTCGAATCATGTTCTAAACGTGAATTATGTTTGCGATATAGAGATTTCTAACTAATTAGACATTTTTATTATCCTTAAAGCCTTGTTTCTAGCATTTTTTTTTAAAAAATACAAAAATAAATTAAAATTTTACTTGCCTCGAGGGCCGCATGCGGCCCGCGGGTTGCTCATCCCTGCAGCAGATGAAACAGATTTTTGACATTTGATACAAGTTGTTTGTTAATGTTTGCTTCCAATCTCCATATTAAATCGATGTTAGTGTTAATATGTGTATATTCGTCCAACTTGAACCTATGCTACAACAGTTAATTTATTATATAAAATTAGCTAGAATGCTTTTGTTGGTGTTAGCTGATAAAACTTTGCGCTGATATCTTCGCTGTGTTCTTATTCAGAATCATATGAGCATTAATAAAAGAGATTATTAAAACACGCATGTACAATTGGTATTAAATGACAATGACTATTTGATATTTTCTCCTGTTAAACAATTTCGTAGTACAGATAGCAAAAAAAAAGGTAAAATAAATAAAAAATTATGTCTTCGAAATCTACCACAAATACTTATATTTACCGAGTAAAAAATTAGCGATACAATGTTATGATAAACAAAACATCGATATTAAATTTGATATATTTTGTTTTAGAAAAAAGTCGGCTTTTTGGGTGACGGCTTATCGACTGAAGGATGATATTAAAAACACAGAACAGCATTTTATTATTTAACAATTTGTTTTTAAAACCTGATTCAGTAGTTAAATAAGCATAGGAGCCAACTCTTTTAAAAAAAAACATTTTGAACCGACATGGCAACAATATTGTTCCAACACGATATAAAGAAATTATATTAATACAAATTCCTTTATTTATTAATAGCTATTATAATTGTTATTTGTTAAAAATTAATATCCACGATAAGAAATCTCTTCCTTAGCATATTTTTAGAGTCTACATTCTAATAAGATATTTTATGCATCTTTTGATTGTATGAAAAACGCTGGTCTGTAATAATTTTATTTCAATTAATGTTAATTTAAAATAGACAATACTTAAGGCCTCTATTTTTTAGATATTATATTATATAAAATTATTTATTTTAAAATGATAATTTATACATTTTCAAGTCATAGTATTAGTTCTTCTAATACCCTTCCCATAGCCAGAAATAATTATGCACAAATATAAAATTATAAATAAAAGTGGTAAAGGGGACTTTATTCGACAAACATCGAGATATTTACGAATTAAATTTGATACAAATTAAAAAAAAAAATCTGTAGAAAAGGCAGACTTATATAACAGTAAGTAGTGGAATTAGCAAAAATTTCTGCTTATCAAATAGATCACTCTAGAATCATCTTGTTCAAGAGATATATAGCAAAATAATAATTAAAGAAGCCGTTACAGTGCCGTTTGGGTTAAATTTATTCTTCCACGACAGATTCTTAAATAAATTTTTATTAAAGAATCAAAATCATTTAATATTTAGTAGGTATTCATTTTGCCGAAAACTTCTTCCTCGATAAAATTAAACGTTCTTCCTGAAATTACAAGCTATGTATTCCAACATCACATCCTGAATGACGCTTTCATTTTTGAATAATTTAATAATTAGTCTAGTTTGTACTATAATTGAATGTATATGTGAGCTGACTCTGGCTTTGCTTAAAAATCGATATCATTTGATTTTTTTTTCGCTGTAATTTTTAACGTTATGCAAAATTACTTAGGAAATTATAAATGAATATACTCGGCTAGTTTTCTCCCATTATTTGTAAGTTTAAATTGAAATAATCAAAACTATTAGGTCGTGTTCAACGCTAGCTGCGTACGTTTCTGGACGTATTGTTGATCATAATACGAGCTAAATGTAGAAAAATTACCTAACCTTTTATCACCGCTCGAAGTGTTTAAATCGCAACATTTGAGTGATCGTCGCAGTATGTTTATTATAAAATATCTGAATAAAATATTACTGTTCACTTATCTATTCCTATTAATAAATGTTGCCATGTTTACTCGTCAATTATATAAATGTATGTTTTTCAATGCTAATTTCAATAGAATTTAGACTGATGTCGTGACCATTGCAAACTACTATTATTATTAAAAAGTATAAAACAGCAGAACATGTTATAATATGAAACTAAGTTCAGTGATTATGATGTTTTATAGACCCAGACTTTGAGATTTTTTTTTTTCAATTTAAAATGGATAAAACATTTCGATAATGGCAAACAAGTGAAATAATTAAAGTGTTTATTTTAAAAGCTGTATTTTTTTTCGTTGCCGCTTCAAATCGTCGGTGAATCTTTTGAAACGAAAACGGTCGTCAATTATATTGTATGTCGTGTATATAATAGGTACGTCCTTCGTGAGTTGTTAAATAGTGACAATAATTCATTTCAGTGTTTTTGAGTTTCTTTTGGAAATGTTCCTTTAAATATGAACAGATGTAGAGCGTGTTTAGATGATATTTATAAAAAAGCTTACATGTTGTTGAATATTTACATATTCCATATTTGTATCGTTTGTAACTTAATGTTGATCACGTATTTTATGTACGAGTTGGGTGCACATAGTTTTATTTACCTGCCATTTGTTATGCAGTAGTTAACGTTTAAAACTATATGACACTTGATTTTATTGAAATTTAATATGAACAAAAAACAAAATATAATTTCTACAACGGTTCACAAGTCGTATCCGTATTTAAATTTCGATGCAACTAAACTCTGTGATTATTTAGCCCTGTAGATTCTTAATATTTTTATAGTCTTAGATACGCTATATTACGGCTTACTTATAGAATTAACATAAGTGTGCATCAATTAATGATGTCAATTGGAACAATATAATTGTTGGACAGACCCATTTTGGTCGTTGATAAAAGTGAGTAGTGAATTCAAATAAAAAGAATTAATAAAATTTCTAACCTGATAATATTAGCATATTGAACATTTGATTATAATAGAGATGCATAGTAAAACATGTCTTCTACCAAGACATTAAATTTGAAATAATTTAACGTTGTAAATAGAACAGGACCACAGTATATACAAAATTTAAATGCAATTATTTATGTTACGCCTCTTGTATTACCAATTTACTTTTTTGTTCTTCTTCTCTGTTAATATATATATGAACATCAAAAATCTGAATGCTAAAATCGTTATTGTAATATCCAATTGTTGAATATAAATAGATTAATTTATTATCTTAAGCAGATCTTTTCATTCACGATCAGAGAATAATTTCGCAGATAGGTTTCAAAATGTTATTTCGCAAACCGTCTATAAAAAACGATTTGCTTTTTTTTTTTAATGGCAGCATGAAAACAAGAACTGTCACTGTTTAGTTTTTCTAATCCCTAATAATCTAATACCTTACTTAATGCAATTTAAAAAAAAATATTATGTAATATAATTATTATTACATATGATATAATATATTTAATAATAATTATACTTCTTTACAAAGTTTTTGAAAAAATTTTTCACTCTTTTCGTATACCCTTTCCAAATCGCCCTATGGCCTAAAATATTTTTATTTGGTCAGTTGTCACAATTGAATTAGGCGTTTTATGGACGGCCACAGTTCATATTTTTTCATTTATATGAAATACTAAGTAGACGAAGGTACAACATGCACTGCCCTACGCGTAAATTAATTGTGAAATAGCTATAATAGTTAATGGCTCACGTAGCAACATTTGTATTTATAAGCTTGCGACGATAAAATGTTCCGTTTAAGTTAATAATTGCTTTTTACAAATTCTTTTAAGTAAAACGTGTTTTATTGGACTTACAAAAATGATGATAAAAACCTATAGGAATTGTTTACATATTATAATTTGAACATGTGTAATATTTTTCGTGAAAGAGTTTTGTGAAGTCGCAAGCACCATTCAAGTGTTAGTCACTGTAGGGTGACTGAATTATGTCTTATCTTGTTAGCGCTAAGTTTATGTTAGCAAAGTTTTAAACTCTTATCACTTGTTATTCAACCATTCCATGTTTATCTCGACGTTAGACTAAAAGTTGTTAATTATTATCCTACAGCTTTTCCTATGAAGCTAGTATTCTTTGAATTTTATCGTTGACACTATGATCCACTTACTTCGTTCGCAATTGCTGTTCCCAATAATATTGATATATGCTCATGAACATAATGTCAAATGTCAAACAGAAAAATTGTTGTATAACATCGAATGTATTGTTGTTTTTAAAATAACCGAATTTAGAAAAAAACAATTGACATTTGATCGCTATTCCATCATATGATATACCTACTTGTGGAGGACATGGGGAGGCATAGTGCGAAAGAGATAGTAATCATTTTAGGCGCAAAATAAAAACGAAAGCTATGGCAGTAATAACGTCAACTAATATCATCTTTGGAAATAGAGGTTCAAAATAATGTGAATCAAAATTCTCTATCTATCGAATTATCTAAAACAGTATTTTATTAGATATGTTATCGCTAATTTAGATTTATCGTCGTATTTGTAGTAACGAAGCAACCTACAATACTGTCGCGTTCCATTGACAAATGTAACATTTAGATTTGTTATGCGGACATTCAGAATGGGATCGATATGTACCTTATTGTGGAATATTGTATTACTACCCGATGCGACAAAATATTTAAGTTCTTTATATGTTTATTTAATTATAAGCAAACCTATAAGTCTTTAAAGATATTGTTTGTGTGTAACGAATGTCATGTATTGGAAAAGTCTATTCCTGCTTCATTCTGTTTTAGGTTCCTTTAAAGCGCCAATTTTAATATCCCATTCTGTGTGAACGTAATAGATTTCTCAAACAGGATTTTTAAGAACAATTAATTATAAATACCCGGTTTGCTAAGCACATTGTCAATTTCTTTCTATATGTAACCCCTTAGTGTTAGCTGTTAAATCCCGAAACGTTGATTCCGAGGAATAATTGTTAATTACTGTAAGTTATATTACAAAGATGTTGAATAAAGATTTGAAAATTATTGGTCTAGTATTATTAACAAATAGTTTAAAGGATACTGAGTATTAGGGATGTTTGTGCTGGAGATATTTTCGTATTAAAACAGTCGTTTGGTAAAAAATAGGATATGTTTTACTAAGAAAATAGTTACAAACATAGTTGAATTAACTTAATTTATAAACTTTCTCTTCGATATCAATGGATCCTTTACTGTTAAACTTGTCACGTCAATTTGGTTGTCTAGTTTATTGTTAGTCGTTTTAAGACGACGACGACGAGAGACAAGAATTTTCGGCAGTTATCCTGTTCTTTCTTTTGCTTGACATCAAGTATATATATTAATTAACACGAGCTGAGTCGCCGGAGCCAAATAACCAACTCTTCAATTTATCAACTCTACCATTTGCCACAGTTTTTAAAACGTAAGGATGAAATGTTCATCAGACAGACCCTTGAAGTTCGCTCACATTCGCGTGTTTTAACTCCATAAGGTCGTAAGAGGAAAGGGTTACAAAGTAATAACAAACGATCCGCCATAATGCTCTGTTTCTCGTTTAATATTTTTGTACTATCTACTATATACATGGTGAATATTAAATATCTATAGAAAAACATCGTACAACAAACGTAATATGCTAAGTAAATACTAGAATATAGACAACACGCTCTCGTCGCTGCGGACTGAAAATAAAATTAAAAAAAAAACATTAAAAAAGAATCTCTCCAGCCAACTTATGCAGTCAAATATTCACGCCTACCTATTCATCAGCGGGGGGACACTGAAACGAATGTAAAACAGGACCCCTTATATCCCTATATTCCGTCGGTTGCGTCACAAAAACTGTATCCCAACATCCGCAGAGGATTTCATTAATAAATATGTAAAAAAATATTTCGTCTCTTACGAACAGCAGAAGTCATAGTCGAAAGTATTGCAGAACGCCGTCATTCGGCCATTGGAAAGGGACAGAAGATGTAGAAGGGGGAGCGAGTGGAACAAAAGATATGTGCCAATCACTCATGCTGCCCTATAAGTAGGGTCGTATGTGAGATCAATTCTGATGACGTTGACGACTAAGTGCCAAAGATCAATAAGATCAGACGAGGACGATGGAACCTGTGAGGCTAAAATACGAAATATCGCTTCTTGTAAAATGAGTCAAAAGCTTAGAGAAGTCCACTCGCATCTATGTGCAAGGTGGAGAGAAGGTATGACTCTCCCTTTCCCGCATAAATGCGTGTCTCGCTCCCACATTGTTTATTGATACTCATTGAGTGAACAATTTATCGATTATCAAGAATTTTGCAGAGAGATTTTTCTTGAACTCTCGAATAACTGTTGCACGACAGCCAGCATTGCATCAACGAACCGAGAGAACGAGACATTAGGCAGAAAACTCGCATACGAATCCAGCCAGAGATACAATGAATCGGAGCGAAAGCAAAACGCCGCTTAGCGCCATAAAACAAAGGCGAAAAAGAGAGACATACTATCGCCTTCCTTTTCGCACTCTAAACAAAACGAATCCATTTAGATAAAAGTTGATAAAAATTGTTTACGTAAGTTTCGATCTACTGTTCGAGTCACATAAGGGAACTGAAGAAAAACATCGCGAACCCACTTCCGAACGGAAGATGATGTAGGCAGAGGAAGAATTCGACAAAAACGAATTGAAATAATACACACAGTCGGGAAAATTCAAAACCAATCATACTGTTCCCGGGCGAAAACCCGATACAAAAGCGTTCGTGGTCGACGAATCGAAAGGGAAAAACATCGCAGCCGTCACACGCGCGTACTGTAGCAAAATACGTTATATAATTAATTCCGCACGCGTTGGTCGTGGCTTAAAGCGTTTCACTTTGTAACATTAACAATTAACTTATCGAATATCACCAGTCAGTTATTAGTAAGGATATAAAGTCTTGGTCGACACCGCCGCCGCTCTATCGATACCTATCGGCCGTCGCTAGTGAGGCGCCCCGAATCGTTTACCGATATCGATCGAGATTCGATAATATCGAGCCTCTCGTTTAGATAGGAGTTAGAGTTCTGTATAAATATCTATTTTGATATATTTTCTCTGCGTAAATATGGTCGATCGAAGTGGTATGGTCTTGCACTACTTCGATCAGTAAACATGGGAAAACCAAAGAAAACTACTTAAGTTATTCACATTTAACCTTTTGGCGCAGTTACTAAGCTATTGGCTTCTGCGTCGCAGGCCGTGGGTTCGATTCCCGCCCGGGGCAAATATTTGTATGTAGTGCAGATTATTGCTCCGGTTCTGGGCGTTTGTCTTTGTGAAATTTATGTATATAAAAAGATTTTGTAACACAAGATATTTCTATCTTACAATAGGGGCAGCGTTTTCTTTTAAAGTCGAGAAAACTTAAGTATTTTTCTTTTTTTTTTCTTTTCTATTGGACCAATTGAATTTTGTTGATACGAAAGAACTTTGAAATATACCATACTAGAATTAAACTTGTCGAGTTATTCACGCTTAGGATATATTCTTTATCCTTTTATACGGATTATTTAGTGCTGTAAACATTTTATCGATATCGATAAATAACGATAATATACTCTGCGTAATAAAAGTGATTATCTAACACAGCGGTAAAGGTTTCATTGTCGATATTGACCAATGAACTTTGACTAATATCTATCAATGATTCTTTTATCACGAACGATCGACATTTACCGATCTAGCTCAATTTTTGACACCCGACTCACTTTTTTCCAATCGAAGCGGAAATCAATAATCGCCTGCAGCTTCAATATCGATAAATTATTACGATTTTCGTTAACACTATCTATCGATGAAAGTCTTGTGCTGAAATATTAGAATCGACTTCAAAATATCGTTTTGCACCAAAATACAAGTAAATCCTTGGAAGCAGTGTTGTTACGTGCCAATGTCCGAAATATAACGGACCATTTTCTTAAAATACATTCATAAATTCCATTCATGAGAATCAACAATGCCGTTGTGACGTTTTTTGTCGGATGCATTGCGTTTGTTACTTTTTACATGAAAGCGGAGGCAATAGATCGCGATCAAAAATTCAAATTCGCGCAATACGGCCGAAGGTTTACATCGTAGTACAATCAATTGCTTTTCGCGAATTTTCAACACGACACGCCTATATCTAAGCTCGTTTAGCGACACTAGATGGCGTTGACTTCGGCACTGCTGACACCAAAATGCGTACACAGGCAAAAGCATATCAAAGCTAGAAAGCAAAAACGTAGTAAATGACATATCGAGTAATTTTTTTTTAATTGCATTGTTTAAATCAGTAAATTAAACCAAGTCGATTGGTGTGTGTCTGGTGAAAATTTTCGGTTTTGCTGGTTACCACGTTTTTGCTTTCCAGCGTCGACATATTCATCGAATCATAGAAGGATATTGATCTTCTAGGAACACACTATCACGTTCGGTACAAAAACTCGTCTCCGCCAAGCAAATGTCAATCTTAACACCATCGCAATAAGTCACAATCTTGCCTTACACTTTCCGACCGCTTAACAACTAGTTTAACGTACGTTCAAAGGCTCTGTGGGTTTGGGTGCGACACGCTACCTCTAAGTAGAACACAAACTTAATCGAGACGAAACGCACAGTCGGCACTTTGGCACCTTGGAAATTCACCCGACGACCACTAAATGTCCTTCGGGGTTCAGACGCACCGCTTGAGATCAGCCCTCCCAGCTCTGCTATCCGTTGACAAAAAGAGAAGACAAAAACGATAGCTGCAAGACCATAACTTGCGCCTTGTCCCTTCCACTTCGTAGGTAATTTAAAAAGATACCAATGTCCAAACGACCTCCCCCTTTTTCGGAATCGGTTAAAACGCTCCAACACTAACGGACTAACAAGTCACCCGACAATCGCTTTTGGGATGGTGTCAGCGTGAAATCTTTGAAAAACTGGGAAGAGATCTGGATAAATTTTAGACAAATATAAAAAAAACTCCTCTAATGTCGAAACAAAGTGAAAAGGAAAATAAAACCCGGCCATGATCACACTATCCTTTTGCAACTTCGACATGTATGACACCAAGGCAGATAAAAATGAAAGTGTAGATTATTAGACGGTATCACAGTTTACAATTATTCAACACAAGTACATTGCATCTTTTTTCATAGATATGAGAAAGTCTATAAAGCCCATTTCAATGCTCGAACGCATAAGTGTACTGACGGAGAAAATTCAATTCGAGGCGTTCAAATTTTGGGCTGCCTGAGCAAAACAATTTGCTTTTTCGCGCATGTCACCAAAGATCCCGATTTGTCGGGCTTAATAAAAGGTGTGGAAAGGTAACAAGGTCCAATAACAAACCGTTCTAAATACAATCGCCGGATATCACGTCGACAGACGAAACGGCCAAAAATGACACGCGAAAAGTGATATATGACCAGTTGCGAGGAGGGTATACCTCGAACAACAGTTGCCACGCACTGCTGGCGAAATACGAGAAGGAAGGACCCAGACATATGTCGAGTCGCGAGACAATGCTTAACGGTAATGGAAGGAATGGTTTCACGTGACAAGTGACAAGTGTCGGGTGCTTGCACGCAGGCATGTCGCGCGATAGCAGAGCGACCGGAGTCACTAGATAAATAACACGTAACAAGTAACAGAAGGGGATATCCCGTCGAGCGGCGAGTCGGGAGACGTAACGCGGCATCGGAATGACAGACGTCACATGACATCTGACATGGTGACAGCGACATCTGACACGGTGACAGAGGCATCTGACGCGGTGACATCTGACAGGGTGACAGTGACACGCGACAGGCGGACAGAGTCGGCGCGCCCGGCGCTCCCCGCGGGCCTTAGCTGACGGTCTGGTTGGCGATGGAGACGACGGGCTGCTGGTTATTGGCCGAGATGACGGTGGAGCCGGGCGGTATCTTCTGCGGCACCATGCCGTCTATGTGGCGGTACTTCTTGAGGCGGGTCCACTGGCCGTTGTTGTAGTTCATCTGGAAGTGCATCTCCGACAGCATGGTGAGGTACGTGTCGTCCGTCTGGAGGACGTTCTCGATGTTCTCCGACAGCTTGATGGTGACGATGTTGCCGAGGTTCGGGCACGGGTTGTCTGCGGGGAGGTGGGCGGAGAGTTGAGCCGCTTGATTCGTAAAGATGGAGGCGGACACACTGACGGTTCATCTGACGCTAATCATGTTGATGCAAATGTTTGAATTGGAACGAATTTAGAAAGGGTAGAGAACACTTTTTGTCGTGAGCCTGATAGTAACCGACCAAAACGACACAGTGTCATCAACATTGTCAGCTTCGAATCAAAAGAAAACCACATCAAAATCAATCTATACGTTCAAAAGTTACAATACCATAGTTAAAGTCAAAGTCAAAATACTTTATTCAAAATTGGATTGATTTACAATCGCTTTTTGACGTCTAATGATTCTACCACCTGTTCGGAAAAAAATGCCTCAGTCCTGAGAAGAACAGGC
>DWHO01002408.1:0-13416 GCA_018247575.1 Eurytides lysithous rurik
GCTACTGTGATCCCTACTGTGTGTCGGTGTAGAGAGCGCAGACGGGACCCTCGGCGGTGGGTCCTGATAACTATCCAAGTATCTACATAACTTTTAAACAAAAAAGGAATATATTTAAATATCATAATCTCAAACTAGGCAGAACCTGTACTATACTAACCAGACGACTGACATTCATACTTATACATGTTACCAATGCAACATATAAAATCCCATACATTATTATGATAGGGTATTTCATATTAAATTCAAGGAAATGCCCGTGGAAGTTTGCTGAAAATATACAATCTGATCAGATTTCATATTACTAAGATCAGAACGCACTATTTTAATAATAAGTAAATATGATAATTAACAATAAAGTAACAGATACCTGATGTACTGTTTGTCGTGTTGCATTACCGATAAAATTCTGTAAAAAGGTGGAAGGGAGCTATACATAAAAGAATAGCAATGCTTTATGAAATTCTTTTAACTTTCCCATACACCTTCATTTATACAAATAATTGTTTTTAAATTGCAGTATTTACCACCGTAGAAGGAAGTGAACTTAAAAATATGTCAGATTTAGATTTCAATGAATTGTTGCCAGCCCAAAATATACTGACCGATGGAAATAGCACGACAATACATTTGCCAATGTTAAAAAAGCACACTGAGGACATACTAGACGCAGATTACATGGACACCCCAGACGAAACGATGGCACAGGGCATAAATAAAAACGATGAAAACATGTTAGACAGTGAAGAAAAATCTTTTAAAGAATCAAGTCAAAATTCTACCCAAAAAGAGGGGAAAAAAATGATCTTTTATATGAATTTGGGAAAAGATTTTAAGGGTAACTTTTCATTTATATCTTTTCATTCTATAGTAGGATAATAACTTTTCATAGAGTATTTTTCATAAGATGAGCACAAAATATATTTCCTATATTCTTCAATAATTTTAAAAACTTTACTTATACTATTTTTTGGACAATATCACTGTATAACAGACATTTTGACAAATATCAATTTATAGGCAGAAAATAAGCCTATATATTATACAAATATTTGTTTAATATACAATTTTTTTAATGATGTAGGAATCGAACTCACCACCCCTACCGCACAGAGGCCTAAAAACAAGCCAATAAAAATAAACAAAAAATATATTATTTAATTTGTTTCAACTAAAAACTAAATAAACGGTCTCGATTGAGACATTACAAATCAAAACCAAATGCAGGCGAAGCAGTGGACAAGACCTAGTTAGCTAATTAACATTTACTTCAAATTGTTTAAAATTATCTTTTACGGTTTTTCAGCATCAACAAGTTTTCCGAAAGAGGACAAATTTTCTTCTGACAACGACGATACAAACGATATTTTTGATAAGCAAACAGTGCACATTGTCAAAAGGGAAACAACTAACGTAATTTCGAATAGCAAAATCCCAGCTGTATTGAGTTACTCAAATAATTCTTTTTACAGTCTCAAAGAGGAAATATTTGATCCATTGTCTTATGTTATCACTGAAAAACGAGATGAACTGAAAAAATTAGAACAAATTAGAAATAATATAGTAAAGCTCATAAAAACTCATTTTCAAAATGAAACTTATCAATATAGTCAGGAAATGTTAAATAAATCCAATACAGCATATTTAACCATATATAAATTAGAATTGGAATCTTGTTTAAACAATAATAACGGAAATACAACAGAGCTTACTTACCTACACGATTATGCATTTAAATTAGAAAACGATATTATAAAAATCATCAAAGATATTGTTGAAATTCAAAAAAACACTCATTATAAAGCATTACCCGATGAATTAAAGGTTTTGATCCGAGCAATGAAATATTACGTTCACAAACAAGAACAGCTAATTGCAAATAAGGAAATCAAAAATCTACCGAAAATCTCTGAAAATGTTAGAAGGAAATCATATATGGTTGATACAAACAAAATAGTCCAAATTAAAGCTACTGATATAATTAAGCAAATGTTGAATGCTGTTGATCAGGATATGCCATTATCAAACGCCTTGGCTCCTCTATCGGTTGGTGCAAAGAAAATCGTTAAACGTATTATTAAAAAATATTACCGCGATGAATTCCCTAAACCATATATACGTTTATCCGATTTGAATGATGACATAACCAGGCATTTGAAAGAAATCGGTACGAAATGGTATAAAATGACAAGAAACATCGCCTCAAGTTCTTGGCCAGAAAAATTGTTTAAAATGAAGCTATTACACCTCGAAATATCCAGGGATATTTGCAAAATAGGCGATGCGTTATCCTTCATAGAGTTTTTTGAGCGAAGGCATGCTTTTAATATTAAGGAACAAGCTCCCAAAAGTTTCGCATCGAAGATCATAAAGGATATAGAAACAATCAGAGAAAGAATCTTAGATATCTTTAGATTACAAAACGCTAACATAGTACCAGATATAAACATTGACACGAAAACAGAATCTGAGCCTAAGAAAGATTCTTATCTACATCAGTTTAAAAAAATACTAAAACATTCAAAAAAGAATTTAAGAAAACTATTGACAGATAAATTAAAATATTTGAGTAGGCAACGTAGAGATAAACATAGTCAATCTGTAAAAAAAATGAATATAAAAGATAAAATAAAGACCACTCTTACTAGACGCAAGCGAACAGTGAAGAAATTAACCAACGTAGTGAATAGAATAAGAAACATCATTCCTAATTACTTAAAAGGTAAAGTCAACGTTGCTAGAAATTCCAAATTTTCCATGTCCAAACTTTAGAAGCAATTGATACATCTATTCTCAAATTTATTTAATCGTAATGACATTGTGATCTATATAATCAGTCACGGAGTAAATAAAATAAATTCACGGTGTATATATAAATATATATAAATTACTATGGCATTTACGGTGGGAGAGCCACACAGCAGCACGCCCTGCTGCTAAATGGGCTGCGTTAGTACCACGACCTCACAGAAAATCGGCGTGAAGTCTTTGTGCTTCCGCATTTCGTCCGGTAAATGAGGTGACCGGTGGACCATCGGACACCTCCTGCCTTTCCCTTTAAAAATTCTAACCATAAAAGCTGACAACGCATTTAAGAAAAGATCGACATTGCAAATGTCCAAGGACAGCGGTTGTTGCTTGCCATCAGGTGAGCCGATTTCTCCATAAAAAAAATATTTGATGTTAACTATTAACAGACCATGGAATAAATAGAAAATAATTATTTTAACAATACTTAACATAAATATGAATAATAGTTTTAATCTACATATAGACTAAATACAGATATACAAGATATTTTTTTTATTGATTTATTCTTTATTGTAAAAGACCTTAAATAAGGGTTACAAAGGGCGGACTTAAGGCATTCTCTACCAGTCAATCCGGGGCGTGGTGAAAAATTGTGATAGGTGTAGAAATTACGTAGAAAGATAAAAATGTACAAGTAAATATAAAAAACGATATGTATGTAACAAAATAACTTTTAAAATAAGAAATAAAAAGATAAACAAGATAAGATAAACAAACAAAGAAAACACATACAAAAGACAACCTCTCACATCTTATCTTTATTATGTTATTGTTTCCCGTAAAGTTGTAAGCTGACCCACTATCTGGGATCCCGTCAAACATCTCCGTACGCCAACGTATATCTTATCTTATATAAAAAAAACGCTACCCCTATCGTAAGATATAATTATCTTGTGTTATAAGAACGTTTTACATACACAAATTTCACGCGGAGAAACGCCCAGATCCGAAACAAATATTTGTAGTTCGTACGAATATTTGCCCCGGGTGGGAATCGAACCCACGACCTGCGACGCCAAAGCCATCAACGGTCATCAAACGGCATATGAATACATATAAATAATATACAAGTCGCCGTAGTAAGTCTTTGCAAACCACACGCGTTCACTAAGTATTGGGTATACTTCGTTTCGCAGCCCAGGAACCATCTACCCGTATTTGTATACGATCCGTAAGCAACCATCTATTTGTATACAACCAACAGCAATCGAAGTAACAGTCCGCATACCCCACCTCACAATCGCTTTAATTTTCAATATATTATATGGAACTTCCGCATGAGGACAAAGGTGATCTTGGAAATGTAGGGTCTGTCCAACTCGTCGATTTTAGCGTTTCCACGGGCTTGGTATCCTAATGAAATGTTTCAGTCAAGTAAAGTAAAGTTTTACAAAGATATGTATAAAACTCTACAATTCTACCGACTGTGATGATAGTGAGTTACCAAGCGCAAGATTGTGTGTGAAAACTTTTTAAGCATTAAAAAAATAGAAAGTTTGGTATAGAAAAATCACCAAAATATGCCAGGCAAGCACGATATAAAAAAGACAAGTTTTAATAAAAATGTATTTAATAAAAATATATCAAAAATACAAAATATCACGCAATCAAAACTGGATAAAATATCAGGCATTCACATTTTTCAATCTAAATAATTGTTTCAAGAAGTCATCATGCATATGCAATTCTCCGTTGGACATCTGCCTTTCAGTATTAGATACGAATAAATTCTGCCTTGATTGTGTTTTCGCAGCTGATGGTGCTAAAAATGAAAATTATTAATTATTTAAGTTCTTCTTAACCGACTTTTTATAGACAAAACTTGCGATATCGACTTTTAATATTTTGAAATTGATTGACATGTTTAAAAACCCATTAAAGAAACCTTTTCCAATAAGTTAAATATTTTCTAAGGCTAGTTTTAGCAGCACAAACAAAATAGTAAGGTACAGTTAATTTAAAAGTAACATCTACATGGACACTTAAACATGTACGTATGTATGATATTGATAATAAAGCGGTAGACCCGATTGTTTGCTGCGCCGAAGAAAAAGGCTAAAACTTTGTGCCCAGTAATTTCTCGGGAAACATTGTTCTTTATAATTATGGTTCATTTATCGTATTATATTATAAAAATTGCTATGCTTATGCTTGTATATAAACATTATGTGAAAGGATAATCAGCAAACGCCCAGGTCTATATCTATGTAAAATTAATTACCTTCAAAATAATTAGATAAATTCTGAGTATTCTCTTCGTTCTCTGATGATTTTACAAATATGGAGAACAATTCCTTCGCCAAGCTCAAATTTCCACTTACTAATTGCGACATAATCTTTCTAGCCACATTATACTTAACATCCTGGCTTAGATTCGTACCCTTGGATTCTTTAAGTCGCAAATATAATTCAATGCGATTTCTTATGAGACGAATCAATATCTGTTCTCTGGTTATTTTAAAATTGTTCTCATTAATGCCCTCTTCAGTTTTTTTCAACCGATTTGAAAACAATGGCCACTCACTTATTTTCAAACTACTGCGATTACTTAAATCTTTGTTGGTGTTTATTTTTTTTATTCTGCCTAGTATTTTATCATTTATATTTACAGTCCGAGCAGCACCTCCTAAAAACTGCAGTACTTCAAATCGCTCATCTATTGAGGAGTTCTTCACAGATTCTGTGAATAGTTTGATATTTTCCAACGCAATTACTATTTGTTGAACACTAGCATAAAGTGTTTTTAATAGAATTAAATGATTAGTAACTGGAACATTTGTTAAATCCACATACTGCTTATTAAAACTTGCTGACAGATCGATGTTATCAATCATTTGTTTGAGCTTTGTAAATGAGTTAGAAATGTTTCCACCCTCGCGTGGTAAATCACGATAATTTCTACGTGTATTCTCTTTTGATTGTTTATTCAAGTTCTTAATAACTCGTTCCCAAACTTTTGATGATTTTGGTGTTTCTGCAAAATACCAGTCACTTCTGCGTGTGAATGAACCATGTTTAAGGTTATTTTTGAGTGATTCGAACAAAGTGGTTATTTTCTCAAAATTTGGTCCTATTATCGAGGTTCCTGATTTTGTAATTTTATTTTTACCCTCATTTAACATTTTATAAATACATGGTAAAATATTTGAAACATTTAATTTAATTGGAAATCCATTTTGATTTTGTATTTCCGTTAAGTCCTCTATAATTCCATTAATGTGTTCTTTAAGTCGATCTTTAGCCCTTTTCAATGCGTGATCTTCACTCTCAGTAGCATTTTTTACATAATAATTTCTCTCTGTACTTGAAAAGTTTACTGTTTCAGTCGTATCAGTAAATTTATGTCGCATGTCACGTCGTGGTGTTATAGATTCTACAAGATCTTTAAGCGATTGTACTAGAAAAAATTTAGATATTTTATTTATTAAGTCGCCCTCAACTTCAGGAAGTGAATGTGTTTTATCTTTCCGTGTTATGCTTGTGGAAATACAACCTGGATTTATTTTGTACATATTAAGATAATCCATTATTAGTTTGTCTTTTGCTGTTAGTGTTAAATTATTTATATCGAAGCTTAACATTTCCTTTAATTCTTTCATAGCGACATCTGGTAAGTCAGTGAAAATATTTAACCTTTTTATTTTCGATATATACTTTTTGTTAATTTTATTCTTTTGAGGTAAAATTAAATTAGTTATTTTTTGTAAAAGATTCCCAAACACATTTAAAGATTTGCCTTCGTCTTCAGTAAAAGTTGAATCATTTTCTACAATGATTTCTTTGTTTGCCGTGTCAGTATTAGACTCATTTTTTAGGGTGAACAATTTTCTCTGTATATTTTCATATTTATTTATTAAATTTAGAACGTTGTTTATTTTGGTAATCGCCTCTACGGTAGCATTTCCTTGTTTTTTATCAGTGTGGCTATTACTCTTGCACTTTACGTTTATCCCGCTTACGTCCGTATCGTGTGTATTAGTTAAATTTTTCAAAATGTCTTCCGATGAAGCAAGTGTTTCACACAAAGAAATGTTTTTCGTTTTTCTTTCTTTGCTTACAACTTGAGAAAGCTTCTCCAAAGCATTTTTTATAAATGCCTCTTGCCTTATGGTAAGTGGTTGTTTAAATAGATCAAGCAAATCGGAAATTTTCTCATGCTTTAGTATTTCAGTTTCTATAGATTCAACACTTGATTCTCTTTCTATTTTCCAAAGCTTGCTTAAAAGGTTCCCTGCGATAAATGCCATCGCAGTTAAAGTATCATTTTCTGGCGTAAAGGTGATATTTGATACGGGAACAGAATGCTTGTCCCCGATGATTTCGGAACCTTTCTTTAGTTCATTAACAATTAGTTTGGATAGATCTTTATCTTTGCTACTTTGTGAGTAATTCCCTAACATATTGTTGATTTTCATATGATGTGGTAAATTCAATTTGTTAAAAATGTGCGACGGAGAATCAATTTTGTTATCAACTATATGATGATCGTAATATTTTGGTTGGCTAAATTGGATATGTAAATCATTAATGCCCGTAATATTTTTGCCATCGACAATACTAGTCCTTCTCGATATTTTTGGTATTTTAACACCAACTACCTTGTTTGCTTCAATTGTTCCCGTTGTGTTTGTGTTCTTTAATGTATCTGTAAAGTAAAAAATGCTTAAAACATCGAGTCAAGTAAAGTAAAGTTAAATTTAATAGGTTAGGGAAGGAGTTAGCTATTAACACATTTTATTTCAAATCCATAAATTAACTTGGTTTTACCTTCGTTTAATTCATCAACAGTATGGTGAAATTTCACCGTCCCATTGTTTGAGTATTTAACCCCATAATTTTCGTCAACAGATCGCTTCACTCTCGACATCAATTGCCTTAGCTCTTCTTCTATCTTGATATCTTCATCTACATCTACAAAAAATAGCTATTATACTTCCGCACGGTTTAAAGAACCAACATTGCGTCACTTACCTTTTGTGCCTAGTTTTTAAGGTCAACTTAAATAAATTAAATGACACACGTGCCGTAGGAGTGCATTTATTATAAAATAGTGCGTTATTTGTGATTTTAGGGAATAGCGATCAAATAACCTGAAATGCAATAAACAACATAAAAATGAGCACTTGAAACGGGTATTAACACATCCGTTGTGTATTGCTAACCTAATAAACGGCTTCTTTCGGTTGATGTAGCCAGTGGAGCCACATGAGAATTTCGCTTGTTTTCTAGTTCTGAAAACATATAATCATTAAAACTTTCTATAGTAATTAAATGATGATGATGTCCTCCCGACCGAATCCAGCCACGGCGGCCAAAGAGATCAGCCAAGTACGCAAGATATATTATAGTGCACAAGCGTTTTCGTAGACACAGGTGCACTCACTCTTCCTTTTACTCTCATAGACCGATGGGACGGATAACCGACACGACCGGAAGTAATTAGACGATCGTATATCGTATCGTGATACTGATTAAGTCATCACATTCGGCGCCGACAGTCGATGGCGTATAAACTATCGCAACTTACCGTTGAACAGTACTTCATACGCGTTACTGATTGTGTCAACGTCGTACAACTCCTCGTCGTCGACGCGGGGGCAATCACGCACTGTTTGGCATGACCACCGCCCCTCAATAGTGCAGGAACATCGTGTGCATCCGGAACATATATTCGCTGAAACGATTACGTACTACAGGTTCTAAATTATAATCCGAATTGGCTTTTTTTTCCTTTCCTCGAATTATTTTACAGTATTTTAGGTATTATTTATACTGGTATCTTTTCTTATTCATTTTACTATGTAATAACCGATTCCGGCCACGACGGGCGATCTACAAGAGATCAGCCAATTGCGCGTGATATATTATAGCGCACAAGCGTTTGCACACACAGGTGCACTCATTCCTTTATTCGCTCTCTCATAGCCCGATGGGAAGGATACCCGACACGAACTGAGAACGCATTGAATCGGCAATGACATTAAATCGACCTCTTAATAACGACTCTTCCAAACCACCGCTATATGGCGTCGACAAGAAACCGGGACCAATGTCTATGCCCATCCGACGCATAGATCATCTAATCGGTTTATCAGCCCGTAATGCCCTAACCTAAGAAACAACAACACAAAGTCATTGCCAGTGGATTACCACCCTTCCTCCCCATTCCAAAAATTCCCATCGTAAAAGCGAGCAACGCTGATGGCTTACCATCACTTGAGCCGCTTGCTCATTTGTCTACTACTTTTAAAAAAAATATGAGGTTACCTGGGGGAGTAGAGAGAGGGGAGGAGAGAGAGACAATTTATCTATCGCTGAGCAATTATGTGAAAGTATTAATGTATTCTGGTTTGACGTGCAAGATCGCCAGTATAATTACTGGGTAGAGGTGGATGGATGGACACTGGAGAACATTCGAACTTGATTCTTGATTCGAAAAATGCTGTGTGGCACAAAGCTGGTATTAGCAGGCGCGTCGCTACCATCAGACGTACGACTTGCACCTATTGTCACTTTACATATAAAAAAATCTTTTCTTAGAAAGCTGTCCATTTTGGCTATAGATCAACTTTATAAATATAACATTCATACTTTACCTTCTGAACAATCTGTGTATTCTGATAATAGTGGCACACATTCCGAAGTTTCTTTCTCATCACCAACTAAAAATAGTCATAATGTTACTGTAAATTAACCCTTATAAGACTTCATTTAACATTTTATAGATAATCATTTTATTAATATTCCAAGAACAAGCAACAACAACCTTTTGCATATAGTTAAATAGAACCTCACTGGCAATTGGTCATTGCAAATTCTACCTTACCTAACATTCAATGGCGTCCGCTGATTTGCCTAGGTCTATTTTATGATATAGCAGACTTATTTCCCATTAATATTTTTGCAGAAAATTCAATAAATTAAATTATAAAATAAATAAAATAAATTATCATGAAGACTTACGTGGTCATTAAACTGTTGTATTAATCTTACATTTACAACGATATGTTTGCTCTTATCTTAGTAAAACACTTTCGTAAAAGTGCTATGCAAATCGACCATAGTAAAGTTGTCCTACGTAAGACTGACTGGTTTCAAATACAATCTTGACTTATATTCAGTTACATCAAATTTCGGTCAAGAAATTTCACTACGACTGAGATAATTATTAACATTTATAACATGGATTTTATGGTCGCATAAATTAACCACTTCTCCCATCTTTCAGATCTGATCACAGATTTAACTACAGATAATTTATTGCTTCCCTATATTTAATCCCATGCAAATCATCACCGTCATTCGTCAAAACCAATTATAAAAGAATAAAACGGATACATTGTTCATAGTACATACCTTTTTTAAGCAATAAAGCGGCGAGATAATCAAATCGTGCTATGATATGACAAAAGGCCACTAGCTCACAACAACATAGCGCCAGTTCTTTGAACTAAACGTATTCAAAACTTCTTTGTTCATCACACAGAGAAACTATCTTATATATCTATATAATCTTTCGACTGTGGAACAGTCACTTTGCCATATGTGTGAAACCTTATTTGGCTTTTACAGACAGGATAATATGAGTGTTTCTTTTTTTGTAATTGAAAATTCTAATCTTAAAGCGATCCATTTTTCTGGCTTGAATATTAATTTAGGTAAAGTATTGTGATAAAAACCTTTATTAGGTTTTTACACGGACAAGCAGCTAATCTAATCTATGTCTCTCTGTATGTGCCCAGCTGAGAATTTGCCTTCCAACGGAATACAATATTATTAAATATTATTGTACGGTGGCAGAATACTTATGGTACCATCCCAGAAGTCTTAGCAAAAAATTACCTTTTTTGCTAAGACTTCTGGGTTCACTATGACTACATTCTACATAAATACCAACAAACATACTTGCTGAATCATAGCCCCGAGGGCATTATGTAACGTAAGTTGAAGAACATCTTATTAAATTAATATTAAGTAACTGTATAAAAATGATAGTGTAACATTTCTTATTTTCAAACTTAAATTAAAAGTAAAATGTGCAGGAAATCATATAAAAAGCCTGTGCAGCTGATAGAATCGTTCTGAACAAAGATAAAAGCAGTGCGTTTGCGTGCAATCTACAAAATACAAAATAACAAATAAATATAAAATAACGTGAGTTCATCACTCGAACTAATAAAACATAACTTTTATGCCATTATGAAATAATTTAATAAACAACCACACGCGAACACGGTACAAAAATAAAAAAGAACACTATAACAACTACGGAGAAATTAACAAAACCTTTCTACACTTTAATCGACACATTATAAAAATAAATTTTATATGAAAGAAATCACGGTAACACTTATTCGTGTTCACTATCATGTATTGTATGTACACGAAATGTATTTTTGATTTTCAACATGTTAGTCATTGTTCACGACGAAATCTACGTAATCTCCCGCTGGGCTGCCGGACAGTATGTTTTCTTTGGGCACCTTCCTTCTCAGCAGTCGAATCTTGTTCCTCACGCTTTCGTGAAGGTTTCTTCTATGGCCATTAGGATGGCCGCAGCACAACGCGTCGCCCCCTGCAACCAATCGTTTGTGTACAAAACGAAAATGCACGGGCGAGATTCAATCCTAGCTCCGACAAAATTAAGACGAAAACAGTTTTCGACACTGTACCACAACTTAAGCGTTGTGTTTGTTCAGATTGTTGGCAGGAGGCGACGCGTTTGATTCCGATATCCCTTCAAGTAATATCACCGTAACATATCGACATTTAGGAACAGAACCAGCTAAGTGCGGAGAAAATTGTGCTAACGACAGAATAAAAACTTATTACAAACGCAAACCGGTTCCTAATATCCGTACCGTAGTCCAACAATTCTAGAAGGCCATCATTCATAGATCTTCGGAGGCGATAGGACAGCTGTCTGAAGTAAGCTGGCCGGTCTTCCGCGAACAGCAACCTGTAACGATCCCTAGCGCTATTCGGTCTCCTGATCATCCGATAATAGTCGCAGAACCAGGGATCCCTGACGATGCATCCTGCCGAATGACCGCTGGTGGAGCAGGTGCAGTAAAAGCAAACGCTCGATTCGTAGTCCAATTGCGATTCGTACTTTATCTGCTGCGCCAGTGAGGTGTCGTTCGCCATCGGGTTATTCGTGTAGTAGGAAGTGCCGCGAAAGCAGCGAGCACTCGGCGAGTATGGGATCTCATCTTTGTGCCAAATATAATCTGCGATGTACACACGAACATTTCAGATTTACGGTGGTAGAGCCACACAGCTGCTCCCGCTGCTGAATGGGCTGGCTCGGTCCGGATAAGTACCACGACTTCACAGAAAATCGACGTAAAGTGGAAGTGTTTTTGCTTCCACGTTTCGTCCCTCCCCTTCCTCTCTCTTATTTCCCCCTACCTCTCCCTCCATCTCCGGGGAGTCCTCCCCCCCTTTCGCTTCCTCTCTCCTCCTTCCTCCTACACACTCCTCCTCCCTCTCTATATCCAAAAATCCACTCCTCAAAGGCTGGCAACGCATTTGCTAGCTCTTTAATGCTGCAAATATCCATTGGCAGTGGTGATCACTTACCATCAGTTGAGCCGCTTGCTCGTTTGTCAGCTTAATCCATTAAAAAAAGATATATATCTATCGCTTCTACTTGAAAATATTACACCAGAAAAGCACATGCTTAAAAATCATTTCTACTTTCGATCAGTTAGAACCCTACTAACAAAACCAATGATGTTTCATTAAATTGATAAAGATAATCTATCGGAACAGCAATTACAGTTACAGAAATTCGCGATCCCTACGATCCGATTCTATCAGCCGACACTGGCGCTGTTGCCACCGACCTCTCCTGATCCTGAAGGAGAGCGAGCGCTCGTGTTCGAAGGGCATGTTGCTTCTGAAGCGTTCGTTCAGCATGCTCATCCTGATGCACTCGTTCACATTCTTCGCCGGTCTCCGGCTGCAGTATTCGTCTTTGCCCTCGACGGAGCACACGCAAATCTTGCAACTGTCGTCCGTCGTGTGGGAGTTCATGTGTGTCCGTCGCGTGTCGGTGGCGACGTCTCCGTCGTCCTCGTCGGTCGTATCATCTCGGTCTTTAACGTTACTGACCGCTTGCACTGTGACAACGGTGCGGCCTGGCACACACTTCAGACCCAAAGCGTCGAGCTCTTCGGGTGTTTTCGGCATGACCTTATTGTATCCGAACTCTACGGAGTTTCGGTCATGTGTGAATTAATTTGTGGATGGAGTGAATAGTCTTTTGTTATTACAGAGACCTGTGTGCTCTCTATATGCGTCATTAATACACGTATATAGTTTTCCAGCTCTTAATTGGATACTCCACATTGTTGAATGAATGCTGTTGTATGGTATGCTATTTTATTTTTTTAACAAGACTAATTGAATATAGAACGCTAACAACAAATCTATTGTAAAAAAATAAAAACAGTTAAGTGTTCGACTAATTGAAAACACATGAAATCCTAAAGAATTTGTGAAGACAATTTTATTAGTAAGATTAATACTAAGCTTATTAAAAAATTACTTCATGTTCGATTAACCCATCACTAGTTTGTTTTATTATTTAGTATATTC
>DWHO01002409.1:0-13415 GCA_018247575.1 Eurytides lysithous rurik
ATATATATATATATAGATTATAATAGGTAAATTGACAGAAATTATCCTTACCTTTACTTTTATTCATTTTATAAATAAAAAATGTATACATATATCGTGTTTCTGTTTTTGTAGCTTGAATCGGCGGAATTACGTGATCGACTCTTATACGAAGTAGGTGGAAAATTACCAGCAGAAAAAAATGAGCAAGCTGTCGCAAACTACGTTCAGCGCGCTAATATAAAAAAGAACGCTGCTTTGGCAATCAAAGTCATGTATAAAAAGATACTAGATATTCTTAAAAAGGTTCTTATAAGTATAAATTTAATGAGTTTAAATATTATTATTGCCTTTCAATGTGTTTCATAAACATTAACCTCTTTTAGGATTCCTCGTATTTTACTGTGGTTTTAGATGCCTTGAAATTGGATTGTCGAGCCCAAGGCAAATGTCTTATGGGTGCTACTGAAATGGGTCAACTTGCAATGGAGTATTTAGACGACAGAAAATTCGAATTCAACAAGTTAGAGAAGGAAATTAAAGCTAACATGAAAGAAAGGGAACGGACATTAAAACTCGTGCGCCGCGAACTTGCTTTTTTAACAGACTCTTTCCCAGAATTGATTCGGAAAGAGGCAAGTCGTATTGTTTAATCGCTTTAATGAAAAAGGTGTCTTTAGATCTGTAGTTACAGCTAAGGTTGGATATATACTAGCATGTTTTCATGCAGTAATGTATTAACGAAGCTTTTAGTATCAATGTTCGACATTGCGTTTGTAATGTTTAAGGATAGTCAGCTTTTGCCTGTAAATTTCCCTTTTATTTCATCTTTTGCGAATTGTTCGATTTGCTGATCGTGTATAAAGGGATTTACCTCAATGAAAAAAGATGGCAAAATGATTTACTTTAGTGGACTGATGGTCTGAGTCAGTGTTCGATTGAAAATCGCGGGTGTCAAGTGGCTAATATATAAATTCAATTATACAACTAATCATCAAATATAGTTTTTCCCCCACCTAAATCTCTTTCTGTGTCATTTCACATTCTGTATTCGTGTCTGCTCGATGAAATGTTTCACAAATTGAATTTTTTTCGTTTGTTCAAATTTCGTTAGTATTTCGGTAATTCAATGTAGCTCAACATAACGAAATTAATTTTGTTTTTATTTGCTTTGAGAATTGAGCCAAAGTATTTTAAAAAAATATGGTCCTCTAATAAATACTTAATTAATTTCCAAACATTGTAGGAGGCAACAAATCTTGACGATTTATATGAGGAACAAGATAATGTCAGCCTTCACTCTGTGCACTGGGAACTCGAAGAAGTTATGGGTATTTGTAAACGGCTTCAACGAGGAACACTGGTGTCTTCATTCGATCAAATACTTCTTAGGTCTACTATTTGTATCAACTCTTAATTCCGTAAAATATTTGTATTATAAGATCTATAGACTGTCAAGACTTTTTTACAATTATTTTTACACAGTAGAGTATCTGAATGGCGATAATTGCAACAACTTGTACTAACGTCTAGATTTAATGTTTAAATTCGTATCAAAACAATATAATTTGGTTCCTAAGTTAAGATGCTTTCAAATCACAAATACCCTTTAAAAACTTTTTCTTTGGTAGTATGTTACGATCGTTATCTTAACTAACCTATTTTGTGGCAAATGTTGAGAATGCGTGAGCTTATTTTCATATTATTTTACTTTTATGGGTGTTTAAATACAAAGAAATGGAGAACATCTGTTGATTTTAATCGGCTTTCGCGTCAATTGTCAAAGTATAAATTATTATCATTATTTTTAAGTCCTTACATCTTTTTAAAGGTATAATATAGGTTTTAGGTAATATAGGTATAATATAGGTTTTTTTTAATTTGAATCATAATTATTTTTTGTGCATGTGAGTTTAATTAACATAAAAGAATATTTAATATTATTTTTAAAGATTGAAGGAGCAACGGTACCAATCCGAACGTCTTATGATGCAATTATCTCAGAACAGTTTAAAAAGAGATGCATTGATTGAGGACCGCAAACATGCTGTTTTAATGCTAGATACTTTAAAAAACGTTGGACAGGAGCGAACTGCTCAGTAAGTATATATAAGTTATATTGTTATAAAAACATTAACAAATTGAATGGCAACGTTTCAATTTGATAGCGTGGTAGCTCACTGCTCGGCGCCTTCTTTTAATTCAATACACTCGCGACACCTGTTTTCAAATCCCGGTCCCATGACCACTTGCACAACGGTGAAGGAACCTATCTATCGTCAATAAACCTGTGTATTCGAGAAGATCTAAATAACATTTATTAAATAAGTAAAACCGGCAAATCCGCGTTCGGGTCGGGTTCCAGTTTGAGCCCAGCAGTGGGACATAACATGCCCTTTTACTTAATCATTCAGATACGTTTTGGAAAAAAGTCAGTTGAGAGCAGCGTTAGAGGCTGAGCAACGCGAAGAGAAGAATCTCACGAAAGCTTTAGATGAAAAGGGAAAACTTATTATAGAAATGAAAATTTCTTTGCAGCAAATCAATCAGTTGCTTTCGTCAGTGGGTAAGCATTTAAGGATTTATTGCTGCAATGTAATATAACGTTATAAGTAATGATGCCAACTATGATATGAGGTTTTCTTTTATTAAGTGTAGCTTAAATTGATGGCTTGTTTATTTATAAATTTTTGCACAACGATAAAGCACAAGGCAGACTTCTGTTCTTCTGTGCCAGTCGATTTTAAGGTGGCTCAGAGAAGGTAAGGTAGCATATAAGTAATCAAGAGGAAGAAAAAATATAGTCAAAAAAACAAGAAGTCAAAATCAATTCAATTTTGGTAATCAGCTAGAAGTTTTTTTTAAGTTTAAATTTAATAAAAAGATGGTAGTTTAGTAGGTTTGTTTCTTACCACGAGTTAAGGTCATAAAATCGGATGTCATAAAAATGTCGTAGAGGCTGGTGTTAAACAAGATTAAGTGCTATACTGTTTCGTCAACTATCAATAACTTATAAGCAATGTCCATTACTATGGCTATGAATGATAGTATAGGTGATGTTTAATATTTCTCTGGGAAAATATTACTGGGGAAGTTTAGTTTAATATACAACATTTTGCGAATTATCTCCCTCTCGTTTTTAATTGTGGTTGGAATTTTAGTACTTGAAACCAAAAAGATGTTAAACAGGAATAATTTACCAAATTTGTTGTGTTTTATCAAGGTGCTCCCAACATCCCGCGAACAGCAGCCATTGTGCCGGCAGCAATACAATATGTGCTGGATGAAGTTATTCAAGATGTTCCCGAATTGGAGGCCGATCGTTAGTTTGCTTTGACAGGCTTAGTTTAAGCTTTTTCTATATAACTACTTTCTAATTTTGTACTGCTATGTCAAATATTTTACTATTGTCAAGGAGTAAACTTCAATTTGCCTAATATTTTAATTTATGCTTTAAAGTCGAAACATTTTATTCATTTTGTACATGCATGCATAAATACCTAGCACACGTATTTAAAATAACTCTTTTCATAGGAAAAAAGTTACGGGCTAGAATAATGCAGTAAATCGTACTTTTATTTAAAGAAGATCATTTTCCCTAATTGGGTATTAAATATAATTTTAAAATTTTTAGTCGACAAATTGATTGCAAATGCTCGTCAAAAACTGAACGTGCTAATCCAGGCGATATCAAAAATGGACGTGACAATGGAAATACGAGCCCAAGCTAATCAATTTTATCACAATATTCTGGCGAGGTCTATGAGGGACAGCTATAAAGAGGAAGCAGTAGCGGAAGGAGGTATTTCCACGAGATTTAGATAAAGAATATAAATATAATTATTTTCCGGCGTCCGGTATCACTGAACCGCCAGTTTCAACTACGTGTAAGCACGACGTGTTTCAGTTTTAAGGTTTGGTGGGCATAGGGGATATAGCATTTTAAGAATCTAATCTCTGGGTGGCGGGCCATGGAGATCCTTTGTGTCACAGGGTTGTTGGACTTGCCCGTCTCATCCTTGAATGGTTTTTGATAATCACAAATACGAGTAATTAAAAATTGATTGTTGAAAAATCAAATAAAAAAACAACACACAACGAAATAAGTTTTTCAAATTGTTATTGTGAAATCGGACAATAACCCGATTCTTGACTTTTAACAGGATTGATAGAGTTTGAAATCGAGGATCCGAATGTACCAAGCCACGCCATCATCAAGCTTCGAAGCAAACAGTTGGTCGAAGCGCAGGTCAGCGAGTTCGATGTCGTTGAACAACCTTCTAAGAAATAGTGTATTTCAGTGACACATTTCTATTTTACAACCATTTATTGTTACATTTGATATAGAAAACGAGAGGCCAATGATGAATTTTAGTAAAGCTATCTATCTATCTACAAATAATGATTAGCGCAATTTTCAAATTTATGATTTCATTTATTCTGTACTCTTCTAATATTTTATTTTATATATTGTATTGCACTTGTGTGTGAAAAATCTATTTTTATAAATTATAGTATTATCTTTTGAATAATTTATTTTCTACTACATTTAATAACTTATTTGCTCGATAGTTCTCTGTTATAGGTATATGTCAATTGAGATATGCGAGTACTAGCATGTTTTTACAATTCAATGTGTTGATAAAAGACATCAAACTCTTATAACATTCCATGAATAAACAAACTTCTCTAAAAAAAAACAAGGCATGAATACAGCAATTGTGTCTCATTTTTTAAATTCACAAATAGAAAACTGTAAACGAGAAGTTCTCAGAGTAACTTTCATGTCAAGGGATTTAATAATTTTATTAAAAAATAGGTAATACCTTCATGATTCAGTAAACTATTTATTTCAACTTTAGAATCGTTGTATCGTAATAAAAGGCGCATTTAAAACTTACAGGCGAAACTAAGCCTTTGATCATTCTACATATATGAATTAAGATCTAACTTACGAATATAAAAAAAAAACATTATTATAATAAACTATGACATAATTCTGTAGAATAGAAATTTTTGTGATCGGAGCTACAATAAATGTGTACGATTTGTTACGAAAAAAACAAAATGTAAATAAAGTTAATAGCAGTTATCGTGATGTGTATAAAATATTTCTACATGATAAATAAACCTTTTCACTCCTTTTATAATATATTTTGTACTTGTACTTCTTCTTTTTATTATAAGACAAAAAAAATAATTTTGTTACTTTATGCTTAGCCTATTTAAAAAGCATGATCAGGTCTGATAGCATCTCGGAAATACAAGTAATTGTACAAAATAATGTTGACATATATAAGTCTGTTCTTTATAAATAAGACCATAGATTGGCTGCATTTCTTTTGAAACGTGTAAAATTTTCTTTTCAGATAAAAAAAAAATCACACATATCCATATTGAACACATTATTAGTTTACAAAGCGTGAAGGCACTTTTGAGTTTAAGCGAATTTAGGGGTAAAGAAATATTTAGTATGGCTTGGCTTGTTTCGCTTTGTGTTATGGCCATTGGTCGGGTTGCGATTGAACAGCGAGGACAGGGGGAGGTTGGAATGAGCGTACAATGCTTATTAACGCAGTGTAGGTACCGGCCAGTAGGCCAACGATACCGATAACGAAAAGCAGCACGTCCTTCGCCAGTAGTAATTTCGGTTTGCGAGGGTACTGCAGGAACGCCTCCATTATCGCCGGAAAACATATTCCAAGAGCCGACAAGCAGAGTGCACCGAAGAGTGAGATGAAAAGTCCCAAACGAGGCACCGTAACAGCGAGCACAACTGTGGACAGAAAAGAGATGTCCCGTAAATATATATTTTTTCATGAATTACCCTGAAAACTACCAGCACAGGGGCCGCTTGAAGCTATAAAATACTGTGATCCTTTCATACGTGACCATAATGATTAGAAACTATAAAAAATACTTTGTTGTCGATATATCATCCAACGGTGGGTTAGCAGGAAAAACATTAGACGAAAAGTGCCGCTACAACATTCGCGAGCGGATTTCTGTATATTATCACGAAACAGAGCTTTAAACGTGTATTATTTTTTGTGCATTTTTCGTCACTGCAAACCCACATTACGATTGGGCTTGTCGTTCTCAATACAAAAAGTATAGGGTTTATTTTCTAGAGTAGAAATTATCGTTCAGGCTGGTAGAAGCATTTAATTTGCACTATGTTTACCACTCCACAGATGAATAAATGATTGTTACTTTATTTTCATTGCATTCATATTAGGCAGTAACTTTAAATAAAGTATGTTAGTCTTAAAGATTATATGTGTCAGTTAAGTTATTTCATAAAATATAAAGTCTTGGAAAAACGCACAGGTAAGGAGGCAAAGGCCTACACGAAGAGCGTATTCCCAAAGGCGCAGACGATTTGAGCCCGAGCTCTGGAGCCTTGGGAGAAGGTACCCCTTCCACAGCACCTCTACGGGCACGTAGCAATGTAATCCGTAGCTTATGAAGATGGCGACGGCGAACATCACTATCACTGTTGTCGCCAGCCTGAAAGAGTTAATTATAGAACTGTTTGTGATTCGTTTGGTTCGGCTCAGCTTTAATAATAATACACCTACATACACTGCCCTTTTACTGCTCGTTTATTACTTTCCTGATACAGACATTACACACAAAGCTATTAATCACTAATATGAATTAAAAAGGTACTTTTAGACAGAAATTATAGAGATTACGTGATTGTACGGATAATTTTGATCGGTTTGATAGACGAGTTTGTTTAATGACAACAAAAGAAAAAGAATGTTCAGAAGGTTAACAAAAACACATTACCCAGATTAACACGAGAAACGTGAGTGATGTCTTCGTGGAAATGCGCATTTGTGCATACTGTCACGGAACGGAGATTTAAACATTACTTTTTTGCTTCTCGGGATTGTGCAGGGAGGTTTCGCTAAGTCTACTGTACTGACGCGAGTAGATTATAAACTATCGTTACATAGTGGCGGGAATGTTGTTAACAACATTATCCGCTTTTGGGGCAGTCAGGTAAATTTTATCGAAAATTGTAATTGTAAATTGTGTACGTACTGATCTGAATTGTGTTTAGGACTTTGCAATCGCTGGAATGCAAGGTTAATTAAAGAAATTACGAGACATGCATAGCGAACAACGCAGACAAAGCTAATGAGTAAGAAGCCGGCACTATACTCTCGGCGCCACTATGGACTTCGCCCTATTTATATTCTATTCATAACATTACGGAATGTGGCGCATCGTACAAGAATTGAACTGGCATCGCTTACGTTTCATGGCATACGTCATTGCCAATTGATGAATTGAATTAAGCGATTGCTCCATTACTCTTCATCGGTCTGACGTATACATTTAATAGCTAAGGTTGTCCTCCTCAGGCAAAGTACTTTTCGGTTTTATAAAGTGTTCTCAGAACAAAAGGTAAAAGATATTCTTTTACCTTTAGAATATTAGAATCGATACTATTTTTACTATGGAATATTTTTCGTTACTATGGAAAAAAAAAATTTTTGTGGTTACTGTGTATTTATTGTGGTTACCGTTTCAGTAACCACAAATTCAAACACACACAAGTTATTAAAACTTGTCGCATTATCTTCGGTAACTGTACTAATAACAATCACAGGCTCATGAAGCAAATACATATTCAATGACAGCTTTAACATTTGCAAGGAAGGAAGGCACATTAATATAATAGTAATACTAACGGATCCCCTTTTGGCAAGTCCAGGGTGATGGAGTCACTGCAATCTGACACGCAGAAAACATATCCCAGCGCGCCTACCGCCACATAGAGCAGAACAATGAAAGTCATGCCCGTATTTAGCACACCGCACGGGCGACCGAAGGACTTAGGGGTCCTCATGTTATTCTCAAGCGCGATCACCTAGCAATTTTAATAAGAATGTTATTTCCATACATGTAACAAGTAAGTCAGATAAGCATATAAATACAATAGCCATTTCAACAAAACACTCCATATTAAAAGGGCGCAACGCTGAATTTTGCCACACATTAAAATACAGAAATTGTTCAAGATAATCTATACAAGATCTTACTGCAGTAGACATTTTTGTTAAAATTTATCGCACGGCATCGCCAAATGGTAACTCTATACTTTCGCAAATGCTTACACTACTTCCGTTATTTATAAAACGCACGCCTAACACTTTACGGCTCGTAGATAGACTTACCACTCCCACAGCGGTTAGTGCGAAAAGTATGGTGCCGAAGAAAAGCGGAAATGTCTCCGTGGAGCCCCATAAGTCCAAAGGTGCTTCAGATTTCTTCAAAGTGAGGAGAAAATAAATCACGATACCGAGCCCCACGAGGGTCATCACATTAGCCAGTGCCGAGAAAGGCGCTAGCAACTTGAGACTGGGTATCAAGTTGAACGCGATTAAAGGCAGTAAAATTATTAACATGTGAATTTCCACAGCCATCTCGTAGTGGGGATCGACAATCTGTAATCGAGATAGTGTTGTTAATTTATAAAAGTAAAATGGACACAATATGATTTTTCGTATGAGTAAAATTATAAAATTGGTCGCCTCTCACGCGAGTTAAAAGCTTCAATTCCTCCGATTCGCTGTGTTTTCTGTAAAATGGACTCATAGAATATTTATCGTTTAGCCTATGCCTATTATGTTTATTTCATCAGTTATCGAGAGTTCACTGTTGAAAGCGTTAGATTTCTTTTTCCTGTTGCATAACAACGTCCTAAAAACAGATCTGAACTATTTTTATTTTGTTAAACTAGGGTGTTGTAGATGTCGAAAAATTCGAATGCATTAATAAACTTCAGCATTCAGTAAATTCTAAAACGTAGTTTTAAAAAGATTAGCAGTTCAAAAGTTGCTATTTCATAGCGTCGGATGTGAAAAATCAATTTCCCGCGTTTTAAAATACTTATGGTTGGGTTGCGCAAGTGTTGTCCAATATCTGGTCACGTGTATTCTGAAGACGCGGTGACAGTTAATGAATATTGACGTATGATCCGCGGACGTGCGCTGACCCTGCTACACTGACGCCCGCCCACTTAAGCAATTGCGTAGTTCTATACTAAAACGACTGTGGCGTATTTGCCGCGCCCCCTCCCGGCGTCCAACGGATGCACACCTAATTAATTTGTAACATATTCCCCTGTTAACGTGTTCATTACCAGTATTCCACCGAATAATTCTTATGAAGACGTTGCGCTATATTATTTTAATCATCGAAGAAAAAAAAATAATTACCCAAAGCCAGAATTTTTTCACAATCGTTAATAATCGAAGTGAAATAAATAATTCGAGCTTATTTGTCGCGACGAATTGAACATAATGTGTATAAAATTTGCGTCTTGCAACTGGATAAACCTCACTTAAGTCTATTGTATTCACTGTGTCACTGTCGTTACTATTATTTAAGATTACTTCACTAATATAGTAACGAAATAGTGTATAATAGGGTTACAAATATAAAAAAAAAATAGGGTATATTACTCTATATATTTTTTTGTAAACTTGTAGAATTTTAACACCAAAGAAGTCATCGGAGAAAATACAAGCAAAAATGATTTGTGGTGTTCCTTTTTACCTTCTTTATGTTGTCAGCGATGAATACGATGTAGACACAGCATATGCCCAGTTGGTAGACGACTAGGAACACGTCGACGGTTATAGCGCAGGGTCTGGCGAAGCTTCGGAACGCCGGTGGACCGTTGCTGAAAGCCGTGGAGGCCGCAGCTGGGTACGAGAGCAAAGGCACGCGTAGTTTCTTGCACGCGGCGTACTGAGATCGAACCTAGAGGATAGACAATAGATGTCGTTTTTCAGGAAGATTAGTTATCGAAATTAAAATGGGTGAAATGCGACTGCTCTCTCGCTAACGCGCTCTTAATAAACCTGAATTTAAAATAGATACACCTTTAATTTAATTACGCATATTAAATTGTCCAAATAAAATAACGACTTCGAATGTTCAAACATCTGTGATGGTTATACTTTTTCGCGTAAATTTTGCTTGATGATATTTTTTACGGCAGTAATCAACGAATAAAACGTACTGAAACTTATGAATTCAAATTAAATAAATCTTACGAACATAAGGATTTAGTTTATTTTGTGTGGTTGAACACCTATCGACTTCTTTTGTGATGATGTTTTTATAACATGTAATAATAATAAAAATAATTATATTACTTATAACACGTGACAAGGTTGAGGCGGAAAATAGAACATTGTAATGGTTATATGATACATATGTCCTTAAAGACCACGACTAACTGAATGTTTTCCTATATTGATCACAAGTTCGCTAATCTCAGATTTGCACGAGAAGAAATTAATCTTGACATATATTGAAGTAAGTGGTTTTGAATTACGAAATTTCTTCCTACTCACTATCAATATGTTTGAGGAGTCGTTTGTCGCCATCTGTATTTCCACACGGATACTACATTGGGACCTTCAAGAGAGAATATTCCCATCTTAAAGGCCGGCAACTCATTTGCAAGTCCCTTGTTGTTGGAGACGTCCACGAGCGGCGTTCGCTTTCCATCATGTGAACCGCTTGCTCTTTTGCTTCCTAATTCAGATTAATAAAAAAATATCGTGTATCGACTGTCAAGTTGTTATTTAGAACCGTTGTTAGCTTTATTTATGGTGTCTTTGAACTATAGTAAGTTATTCATGCCATAATAACATTATAGTCTATTATTGATAAAAGAAAAACAATTCAAATCAGTTTAGCGCCATTAAAAACCTAATTAATTAAACAAAAAGTTTTAGTTTATTTCTAATCGTAAAAATGGAAACGAATATCGTCCTTTTCCATACAACAATTAGTTCCAGTTCAAAGCAGCTATAACAAAACCGTGTAAATGTTTACAAAATATTAAAAATATGTTTATAAAACAATGTCATTAAACGTGCCTACGAAAGTCCAGGATATTAAGAAACCATTGGTTCATATTTTAATAAGAAAATCAACACAAGACATTCTAATAATTACTTGTCTGTCTGCATATTGTAGCACCATAAATAAATTGCAATGAAAAGAATATGAAAAATAGTCGTACAGAGGGAGCTTAATCTTACTTTACAAATTAAGACGTGTTCGTTGTTATTTCGATTGGTACAGACGTAACAATATCTGTGCGTGATTCAATAACGCTCCTTAGGGATAAGAGCATGTATCGAAAAATGTTTACCATAACAATAGAGTGGCAGTCGATATATGGCTTGCCTTGTCTTCAAGGATTAGTCAAACAATACAGGGAATCCACGAATCGAGGAATCGTATTGTATAACAATCGATTCGAGATGGAATTTCGCACGAGCCTAACTGCTTAGAATTTGAATACGTCCCTGATAAATATGTAAATGTAACAATAAAAAAATTGTATTGAAAATATTCGCTGAAGGATGATTTTCGGTGATAATACACGTGTCTACGTTATCGTTTTAAAGTAGAAAAACCCTTTGACTCACCTTAAGTAACGCTGGCGGTCTTTATTCATGTATTATAATCATAAATATTATACATTAAGTTGATATCGGATGGATTTGGACTATGGGTTCTTTTTCTTCGTAAACTAAACACAGTAGGTAGCCATATTGTTTGTGCCTCTTACTAACTACGCCTATGCCAAAAATGATACTGATCTGTCGCCCCATACCTAAGTCAATCAAGGATAAACCGTCAATATCACTTTCGTCGTTAATTTTAAGTAACGGAGTTAACTAATATCGTTTTTTTAACTGTGGGATCCTATTTGCGCGCCCGATAATTAGCGACATAGGAAATATTGCACTTTTGTACCGCTCTAAACGGACTCCAACGATCACTATAAAACGTAAAGAAAAGAAAGTAGGCTACGCAAAAACCGAATAATATTTGTAATGATAGTCTTAAAAATATAAAAATACGTCCCTATCAGTTTTGAAAATTGTACGTTCGTGAATGAATGAGACACAGCTATTTACATTTAATGTCCCGAGGGACGGAACTTCCTGCCGGAGTGTTTCCTGCATCTAGGATGATATGATATGATTAAAAAATTGTTAGAAGTGTGTATAAAAATGTGAAAATTCACATGTGGATATTAAAAAAACTATTTATGTTATTACTACTAATTTTCAAATGTGTCCCTAGATCGTGATTTATCCACTTGAGTTTGTAACAATGTTAAATATTTTTCTTTTAGAGAAATTATATATTTAATCTTAGGGATAGAGTACTATTTATGATAGAGTATTATAATAAATAGATTCCGTTTACTCTTATGATATTTGTATTGTAAGAGTAGACGGAATCTATTTATTGCATCTGCTTGATGACTGAAATTATTTTACGCAAGTTAACATGTGGATATATATACGATCTTGCTTGTGAGGACAGACTAAATAAATATTAAAGAGGTTTCCAGTCGACTGATAGACCAACGATCAAGTATGTTTGATGGTATTATTCTATTAAAACTTGACACGATAATCATAATTTGATTTGTAAGTTTTGTTATAAAGTTATTGGTTAAATAAACTGTTATTTCTTTAATTATATAACACAATAAAAAAAATACAAATAATGATCAAGTATAATTAAATATAACAATATTTGCTGAGCGCAAACAAGCTCGCGCAGTTTATAGCTCGTTGTCAAGTAGATGTTTCCTTTTGTAAAGAACCTTAATGAATTTTAATAATTTAGTTTATCTTTTTTATTTAAGCCAAATGCATATGCCGCATGAGTGACTTTTTTATGTGTGCGCTATCAGATCAATTTCATAATTCCAATTGATGGACGGTAAAATTGGGCGCATCCTCTCTCATGGATGCAACCGTGTAACCTCCTCGATAATTCCAATGAAATGAATGACACAATATTTTGATATGTAACATGTCGGCGCCAACACCGTGTAGACATCTGTACTATGTTTATCTTTGTTCAACTGACCAAATGTTTAGAGGTAGGAGCCATTTGCAGAGTTTAATTGAGGCGGTACTACTGCATTACCAGTGCCTCTACAGCCAAGCAGTACAAACAATTGAATTCCGGGTTGACGGGCAATGTCACCATCGTAAATAATAAGCATATAACTTATAGGGCTCAGAATACTGTGCGACTGACTGACTGATCTTTTTTTTTTCTGTGGGGAAATCCTACATAGGATACCTATCTATCTTAGAGGACAAATAGGTTATGTCGGACTCCTACCGACTAAAACCCCACAACCGTCGTTAGTCCTGGTAAAGGGTCAAGGGATCTCCCTAAGGAACGCAACCGCGGCCCTTAAACTTTTGCTGGTTAAAAGCTCAGTCTTTGGGGTAATAAAACCCTTTATGCCTAACACCTGCGTGGTGACAGTCGTATGAAACGACTTGTCTACTACGACGATTCTGCTAATTCTTCTCAGGGTTGACATATTCATAGGGAAGTCGGGAAACTAGACCCGA
>DWHO01002410.1:0-13413 GCA_018247575.1 Eurytides lysithous rurik
TTGCAGCAATATAAAACCCGCAAATGCGTTGTCAGCCTTTAAGGGGAAGTGAAAGGGGGAGGGAGGAAAAGTGAGAATAAGGATGGAGGAGAGAGAGATTCCGAGCTGGTGGTAGCTTCCTCACGAACTGAGGTGTAAGAATGTCGATGTGTGATGATGTATGTCAAAAGTGATTGTAAGGGCAAATTTGAATAAATATATTTTAATTTTTTTTTAATATGAACATCTTATACACGGCTGTCTAATTCCAATATAGGCAGAGCCTGTATGGTAACCGGACGGCTGATATTCATATCACACTTATATATTTTAAATGCATTCTTATGTAGATAGTTTATACACAGATACAGAACAAATATTTCTGTTCATCGCACAAATATTTTGTCCCGGGTGGGAATCGAACCTACGACCTTCGGCATTGCAGTCAAGAGCACTAACCACTACACCAACAGGCCAGTTAATTGACTAAAATTGATTAAATTGATTAAAGAGTTGATTATAACGACATGCTCCTTTTGTCATTATGCCTCCTAAACTAATAATTCCCTGCGTCCAAAACTTATTGTTATTCTTAATTTGTTTTGTTGTTTTGCGTAATTTCATTATTTTTTTAATTCAATAAATTTAGTGTACAAAAAATGTTATTAACCAAACAGGATGTGATGATTGATTATCCTCGTGGCTATTCCTCTAGGCGGTCTCCTCTCCTCGTCCGACCACTCCTGTGAAATACCAACGTTTTATCATCGCTGTTTTTCATTTTTTATTTATTCTATTGGTCAAAACAGTCATAAAATTAAAGACAGGCAACAATAATACATGCATTTTAACAACAAAAATGTACGTACTATATGGTGCAGTACAAGTAGCAGGATGGGTTCGCGGTTAGGTTAAAGTGAAAAGGATATTTTTAATTCCCATTTCAGGCCTTTTAAATGAAGTGGTTGTCCTATGGACATCCATTATCCTCTGCCTAGATGTCAATTCTGGTGGCGTGTGTGGAACTTACCTGCTGAAAGCGCGCTTTCCTATGTTTGGGCTTGGTGTCATCTGGTCCTGGCAGGCCGATCGCTGCCGCTTCCTCTAGAGGCTGCGGCAGACTGGTGCGTGAGGCGTCGAGGGCTCTGGGGGCCGCAGGGGCCCCCACGGTGGCCAAGCTGCCTCGAGAACCGCGCGGCGACCCCTCGCCCTGCGAACCTTTCGCACACAACACGCTTCCATCCCCAGACGCGCTTTTGCGTACGCCATTAAAATCCACCGATCCCTCTCCCCCGTTTCCCCCCGCGCCGCCACCGCCGCTACCATCCAATGGATTCACATATAAGTTTGAGGAGTCGTTCTCGCAGGCGATGTCGCCCTCTGAAGGAAAAGGGTGCGTAAGGCATGATGCAAATGTATCTGCAATGTAAGACATATACGTACATGGCGCCGCGCACGACCGGTGTAAAATGGTCTACGCAGCTCATAAGTATAAAAACAAATACGAATTGTGTGTGTGCAGAAAAATACAGTGAACAAATGTGCGGTGTCAACAGATAATATTTCCATATGTAAATTGCTAAGGGTCAAACAAGTCGATAAACATGTGCTTTATTATGCGATATAGATGTTATTTTATTAATCATAGCTTGTCTATTATGAAATGTAGAAAAAACATTAATACAACATTATAAATATCAAAGGATTTTTTCAATAAATTTGGGCACTTGCATAAGGTTTAAACTAAGGGCCTATCTACCAAAACATAGCGGAGGGTTGTACAGGTAACCTTAACAATTCTGTAGAAATATGTGAGATAGCAGTATAAGTGAAGAAATGGCTACTCACTACTGCTACTTACGCTTTACATTATGTGCTTTTAAACTATTAAGCACACAGTCTACGTGTGATTGCGTATGTCTAGTATTGGAAATAACTAGATAAAAATGAAGGAAGTTTGATTTGGGTTGTAAATGTAAAACTTTGTTTTATCAGACAGACACTTTTGAAATAGTTTCTTACCCGGGCTGTCGAGACTATTGGGAGTGGCCTCGGGCAGCGCCCGCGGCGCCGGGTGTCTTTGAAGGCACGCCAGTTCTACGCACACCGGCTGCCTCAGATCGGAAGTGGACATTGGCATCAGTTGCTCTGCGTCTATGAATTCTTTGTAACCCTGCGAAGAAACCAATCGGAAAAGTAAGAAAAAGGGCAAGAAAGCCAGCTAAGCCAGATAAGGTTGACGATCATATCTACTTAAAAGAGAGAGCTCCGGCCCATATCTCTAATTAAGCAACAGCGTTGCTGAATTGACTATGCTATCAATAAATATTTAAGTACCATATTTGTTTTCATAAACTGAACTTTTTTTTTTTATTTAAAAAAACACTGCCGCTATTTTAAGATATTTATATCTTAAAATAGCGGCAGCGTTATAAGGGCGTTTTTACATACATAAATTTTTATGTGGACAAACACCCAGATCCGAAACAAATATCTGTAGTTCGTACAAATATTTGCCCCAGGTGGGAATCGAACCCACGACCTGCGACGCCGAAGCCAATAGCTTAGCATCTGCGCCAAACGGTCATCAAATAAATGATACATTCACACACAATTATATTGGCGAAAGAACAACAGGCAATAGTGATCTTACTCCAGACGACCTCTGGAAAAGAAAATTGGCGTAAAGTGAAAGTGTCTGTGCTTCCGCGTTTCGTCCGGTGAGTGAGGTGGCCCGTGGCCCATCACCCTCCCCTACCTCCCTCTCTTATCCCTTCCGCTCCCTATCTCCTCCTTTCTCCCCATCACTTATAATCCTTCCTTGTTTCAAAAATTCCCTCTCTTGAAGGTTGCCAACGTATTTGCAAGATTTATAATATTGCAAATTTAATGGGCGGTGGTGATTACTTACCATCAGGTAAGCCACTTGCTCGTTTTTAGCCTACTCCGTAAAAAAAAAGACCTCTGCTGCTACTAATCATAAATTATCGTCAACTATTAACAGCTAAAAGAGAGTAATATGTACCTAAAAATATTTTTTATTGTGACAAAATTATTTATAGACCAATTTATATGCAAAATTATCACACCACTTTAATAACAACAGCCTATAAAAGTCTGCGCCATCATTAAATTAAAGTAATGTGCCGCGAATTTAACAATTTGTTGGATGACCGTTTTCGGAGTGTCTCATTATTTACGTTTATTATGTGTCGTGGGTAGCGCAAGTATATATTTTTTAGATCCCAGTTGTTAGTGAATTCCTAATTGACTTTGAATACTTCTTTTGTGTCATATTGACAAAACTACTATACAAGACATTCATCTTTATATCAAGAGGTTTATTATATCAAATCGAATCGCAATTGTTTTACCATGCTTACTTTTGCCTGCTAAATAATATACCCTATCCGAATTTTGGTAAAAGTGGCTAATCTTTTTTAAGGAAAGTTATACGATCGAAACATTACAAATGTCGTACTTAAGTAAGTTTTTAAATCAATAACATCTAATACATTGCACGAGACATATTGTGCCAAATCTGAAAAATTAAATTTTTCTAACGACGAACAATCAATAATTATTGGTATTCTATTCTTTAGACGGTCAAAACATATGGTCTCGTAAGAAATAAGTAAAGCGAATAGTTAATTTTATATTTAAAATTTTTACATAAGAACATCAACGTATTTGTTCACAAATATTTATTTGAATATATATTTTAACACTAAAAGTGTGAAGGCAGAGAAAGAAATAAAAAAGCCACAATTTAAATTCGTCGTGGATTCGGTAATAAATGCGCAGCAGTTGAAATTAAAACAGCTCGATAAACTCTCTAGCTCAACTTCTTTTACAGCCTTCATTAAAACGATCCTTTGCACGTTCGAAATCCAATACGGGTCTGAGAAAGGCGACAGTCTGAACGAATTTAATTCATTAAGTGCACACAACACTAAGAGCTTTATCACGACGATATATTTATTACCTTTTTTATATTCTAATGAAAGAAATAATTGCTCTTGTCTGCTTGTTGTCAATCCGTAAATTGAAAATTGAAAATACTTATTTTAACCTATTCATTTAGAAGAAAAAGCAAAAATTTCATGCGATAGAAATGACAATATTCTTTTGTTCTTGAAAATTACTTTTATTGATCGTCAAGCGATCTATAACAATAATAAATGATTACTTTCCTAGAATTTTGTTTGTGCAGTACCTTTTTTTGTGGTATTATATTTTGCCTGTATAACAGTGTAATCATCTAAGTTATCTGTCTCTAAACTAAGTTAGCTGCTTGGCAAGCTTAGATGTAATATTGAATGTTGCGTGAAATCAATATTCACTGCAATATACACTGACGGACATATAAACTGAATCAATGACTTTGTAGCACAAATTATTATTGAAGTGCTTTAAAGCTATTTGAAATTGTCTATTGTAATAGAGGACACTTTATAATCTTAATAATACGAATTTCACAATAGAACGTCTTAATACAAGTGGCTAATAATGTTCGCGCATTAACGATTTTCATTTTTTCAATTTATAACGCAAATAGCGTTAACTAACGTTACTGTTTTGATAGAATATTGTAAATTTCTTTTCACTGCCATCTAGATTATATAATCTGTTGCACATGATAAGTGCATTTTATCTCGTTAATAACATTGTTAAATATTAACAAATTGAGCTAGAAGATCGCACAAATGGTCAGGTCTTATTGCTAATAAGACCTGACCGAAAATACTATTCGTTCACTAGTTTTCACGATGGCTCGTTTCCAATTGTATAACTTCGTATTAATAGATTGGTACTTCTTTTTTCACAAAGTTTTATTATGGTATAATCAATATTACTCAAAAAAAAAGTCTCAAAGTAAAAAAAAAAACAGTTCAACAATCCTTGAGTACGGAAAGTTTGTAAAGACAGCTTCTTTGAAGAAAGCGTTGTGGCGGCATAGTCTATATTAATAAGTGAAGATAAACTTTCATACCTTTTACAGCCTTTTGTGCTTACGGAGTGAAAAGATAGTGAGTTTATTGTGATGACATTCTTTCTAATAAAACAAGCTAAGTAAAGTGAACGAGTATCCATCAGTGATTCCACAAAAAGAAGATTGAATGAACATAGCGAATGGTCCAAAGTAGGACTACAGCTAAAGTACAAGTCCGCTTAACGTTTCCACGTGAGCTCGTTAATTTTACTAAACTGCAATGCGCATCTGTGTTGTTTACTGATCAGTGTAGGATACACCTGTATGATGTTGAAAAATGCAAAAGAATCCGCCAACGTGGTCTGTTGATTTACTAAAATTTATATATCTTAAACTAATTTGTTTATATATTTGTGTATATATAATTGGTTATATTATTTTACTAATTCTAGTAAAACAATGTGCTTTGTATCGACCTATGCAAGGATGCACTTGTAGAGGATATGTTAATATTGTTATCTTGTTTGAATCCCTCCACGTAAACCGGGCAAGATTTACTACCAGCATAGCGTGAATTTTAATTAGCTCTCAAGTAAAATCTGTGTATGTTTACATGCACAAGACAAGAATACGGTTCAAGCTTTTGTTTGTGGCCAATTCGTATTTCTGAAAAAAAATATATATTAATGTCTTTATATTTGTGTCTTTACTCTTCGATTTAATTTTTTTTCTGGCCTGTTTCTTTTGCATTCCGCTTGAGGACGGATGTTACATATTTAATTTAATATGAAGAAATATTAAATCATTCCTTATGTGATTTTGATTTTGACCAGTACTACGTCAAGCAGAAGCGCGGAATGAGGAGAGTCCCATCACATAAATGCACACTATAACAACGTTTTTTACATAGGGTCATGCCCCCATAATAAGTGAGACGGGATCTCACGTGGGATTTGTATACCGCGATCTTAAAGTGTATGTCATGGAACTGATTTGTTATTAAATGTAGAATAACAGAACATAAATAACAAAAGTGTTAAAAGGGTTTCGAATTTGGAGTTTGCTAGTAAGGTAACTCACAAATGGGAAAGTTTCATCTGTTGATTTGCCTAATTGATAACTAGCCGGGTCAGACGTACCGGTTTCAAACTTAGTTAACGAATCGTCAGTGCTCCCAATTGTATCACAAAATTTTATTCACAACAAACATTTTAGATTGTTTTTATGTTGAATATTTCTTAACAACAAAATTGTTGTTAACATCAAGAAAATATTTATGCAAATATGTGTAAACATTTCTAATGAGTTTTTTAACTATCACTCGAAATTGACCAAAGGAATTTCCTTGAAAAAATATAACTTTATTTGCTAAACAATACATGTATACTTTTTGGTCGTTGGTAGGATTTATAATTTAACATTAATAGAATTAATGAAAATTTCGTATTTGCTTTTCACAAACCTCTAATAAGAACAGGTCTATTATATGGATATATAAAAGACCTATGGAATTTGATAGAAGAAAATCTCACCACCTGTTACAATTTCACTAATCTTACATTTACGTATAATATAATAATACAGTAAACGGTTTACTCGAGAAAAAATGCGGACTGAACATACAATCTTAGCACACTAAAAGCATTCGCCTGTTACTGCTTTATAAATTCAACCTTTGAAATAACGCACAAGAACAATGTTCAATGTTTACAGCCCTCTAAGTCTTTCTTCTCGCACGAAATGAAAACATTTTTTGCGATTGTCCCGGTTTTCTCATTTTACCAATATTAGTATCGTAGCAGAATGTTTCTGCTCTTTTCCGCTGCATGAGAAATTCTTTGTGCCAGTTCTCAAAGCTGTATTTACTGTGTTTATTATATTATTAACTGTATGTATTATATTATTTACTGCGTATATTACATTATTTACTGTGTCTATTATATTAATTAATTCGCTTTTAGTTGTTGGTTACTAATACACTGTTAATTATGTATTGTTATATTGTTCATGAATCATAACTTATTTAATTGGATCAGCAGTTACATCAAAACAAGTGTGTAGTGCGAGTTAAATGCATACCATATATAACAAAAAATGTGTATATGTATCTGGAAAAGATACCAAATACATAACCAAATTTTTTGGAACTTTTTACTAGGTTTATTGACCTAAAAATTAAATAACGAAAAATAAGTAAATAAGCAAACTGAGAGTTTTAACTTGTATTATTTTTAATTAGAGTTAAATATCAGTATAATCAGTCAATTGATTATTGATAAGCTATCTGACTGACTATACTCAGTCAGGTCGCTTATTTTTGAAAATTTGACCATGAGTTTTTACTTATTATTCTTTAGGAATAGCCAAGGCCAATATTTTTGATAAAAGAAAGCAACGCATTATATATCAAAATTCTTTATTCAAAATTGGATTGGTTTGGAACACTTTTAGACGTGTAATGATTCTAATACCTGTTCGAAAAAAAATGCCTCAGTCCTGAGAAGAAGGCGAGATAAACTCAGCGGGACTTTAACACTTTTTTTTATAAACTACGTTGATAATTTTTATAATTTACATTTTGAAATGGCCTGGAGGTGATCACATCATTCCCGTGGTGTGATCGCCTCCAGGCCATTTCAAAATGTGGCCTATCTTCAATAAAATTATATACTGTAAAATACCACACAAACGTCCGTTTACACTTTTTTTTTAAATTTTGCAACAGGAGCTTTCTGGACGTTTTCTGGAACCCTGTTGTAAAATCGTATGTCATGAAAAGAATTACTGTCTCGTTGTAAACGAGTCTTAGGTAAAACAAACTTGTTTTTGGTCTTGGTGCCAATGTTATGCACGTTGCACTTCCTGTGAAAGTCATTAATATTTTTGTGAACGTACATAATATTTTCATACACGTATTGAGAAGCGACAGTCAATACGTTCATAGTTTTAAATTTTCTCTTAATGACACTCTTGCGTTGAGCCCATAGACAGCACAAATAGCCCTGTTCTGCAGTACGAAAATTGTATTTATAGCAGCTGCATTACTCCACAGTAGTATGCCATAAGACATAAGACTATGGAAATAGCTAAAATAAACTATGCGAGCTGTTTCTATGTCTATGGTAGATCTAGTTTTCTTGATGACTAATAATGCAGAACTGAGTCTACTCGCAAGCTTATCAATATGAGGGCCTCATTATAGCTTTGAGTCCACTGTTAAACCTGAAAATGTTGCGGTCCCCACAGGTTCCAACCTCTCTCCATTCAGCAATACACCATTATTTTTATACTTGACATGGACAGGAGAGTTTTTTTTACTATTTAGTAACAGATTATTTACATTTAACCAATGAACAACCATTGAGAGAGCGTTTTTCACATTTTCAAAATCTATCAAATGCCGTTTAACTTGTTATCACTATATTAAACTTAAGCATTGTAGCGTCTTTCAACTAAGAAATGATCTCTTTGTAGTAATGCAGAAAGCTTGACTACATGGCTTGTTGTTGACTACACCTTTTAACTGTTCGAAGATGATCTCGTACGACGGTCTCGTTTCGTTTGCATCACGTATGTTTGTCGTATTCTGCGCTATTTCCAACTTACCGTGTAATTTACTTCGTGTTGAAGTTATTAAAATAATAATAATATCAAATTAAAATTAAAATCACTGTACTGTATTTTAAGTTATAAGTTTAAGTTAATGTAAACTTAAGAACTGGATATTTCTGTAGCAATACGAGGACGGCACGGAATAAAATACAGTAACATAAATAACAAAAAATATGTCGCGCAATGGAACGGAAAATTATTTTTGCGCGTACATACACGTAATAACACAAACGAGAAAGAAATATTTTGATGCCCATTGTTAGATTTTAATGTATGTTGTATTCAGAACAACACCAGGTCTTAAAAGTCTTATATTATTAATATCATATTATATATATGTATAAATTAATAATGCTTGTATGCTTTACAACTCCGTTAACCCTCATATAATAAACCACGCTTTCAGAAACATACTAATTTTAATTTACAATTTGGAACACGAGAAATGGTTTCCGCAGAGTTTTATTTTTATTCATTAACAAAGTATGCCGAAATAAACGTTTTAAATCAGTTTCTCATATAATAATTCACCGACAGCAACTATTATTGCCTTAGGTTCTAATGAGTTTTATCGTTACTGAAATAAAGAATATACTTACACAAATCGGTACAGATTTACGGTGGTGGATCCACGCAGCTGCTCCCGCTGCGGAATGGACCGGCTCGAGCCGGATACGTATGCGTGAAGTGAAAGTGTTTTTGCTTTTTGTCTAGTGAGTAAAGTGGCAAGAGGCTCACCATCAGGCACGTCGCTTGCTCGAGTAACAGCATACTCCATAAAAAAATAGAGAAATATTTTCTTATTTTTTTTTTTGTAATTATATAAAAATGTCCTTAAAATGACAATAAAACTGCAAGCAGAGCTATAATGAAAATTAGATTAACCTTAAATAGGTTAATGAAAAACTAAAATGTTTTCTTTAAAAGACTTGCCAACTTAATTTAGAGCGGAGCAACGAAAGTTTATGAAAAAAATTCTTGCTGTTAATAACTTAGTCCTAAGTATAAGCATCAAGATTTTTCCTTTTTCATAATCTTTGGCTGCAGGTATCCTCTTTTTTGGCTAAAATGCCAATTTAAGAAATTATTTTTATTACAAAATATTATATATTTCTAAGTAAGAGAAGTAAACCCCTTCGTTCGGTTTTTATATTATTTTTTTTTAATTTTAACTAATAAAATTACAGCTAAATACGTATACTATTAGTATATTTATTAAACTAAGTGGGGTACCTTCGTATAGTATTAGAGACCCTCAAACGTAGTGGGTTATTTCCGTAAAAGCTTATATATTTGAAAAATATTTTCAAAATTCTTTTATTTGTTATTAAATTAACAAAAATTAAAGGTTTCTCTTCGGTTAACAAAAATGAATAATAATAATATTGTACACCTCAGAGCTTTTTAGTTAATTTTAAGTCTGCTGTAAGGTTTTAGTGATTTTGAGTTTAAAGGATGATTGATTTTGATCTGGATAAAATATTCCAATGGATCTGCATTGCGAATGAGACCCAATCAAGTCAACGCGACTTGAATAGCGAAATGAAAAGCCTGATCAAAGTGAATAAATTAGAGATCGTTAAAGTAGCCTTATTTTACGTAAGTAAGTTGGTCAAAACAATGGAATATACATTTCTAAAGTAGTTCCTGTTTCCACATTTTTATTTTATTTTAAATATGATAACTAATTTTTGTTTTCATTTTATAAATTTATAAATGTATTTTAGAATTTTTTTGTTAATTAATTAATAGCTCGAGGGAATGATAGAACATTTTACAGAAACAGTATTTTTTTCATTTAACACGAGAACAACTATAAATTGAAACTTTTTTTACTAATGTTTTCTTAAAAAGAATAACTGGAAGTCTCGCTAAAAAAATTTATTCAGAATCAAGGAAGGGAAGAGGTAATAGTTTCATCTTAAAAAAAATAACAATTGACGTAGTTTAAGAAAAACACATAGTTTTTTCACACACATGTGCACAAAGAAACGCCCATTGCGAATGCGGCATATCTTTCAATAATAAAATAAAGATTATTATAAATATACAGTTATTTTATTTCATTTGAATTTATAACTAAACATTCGTACTAGTATTGAAGGCAGGTTTTTCTTGTCTTTATAGGAAGAATATTTGTAGAGAGAGATTACGGAAGTTCTTAATCTAATGTTTTTCTCAAAATGTATATTTTTACAAAGATTGTAATTGTATTTCGACGCAATTTTAAGTCGTTACTATTCATATAGTAGACATTATTATATGGAATTGTCGTTGTATACTTTGGAAGCAATATATTGCCATCTCACCATACACATGCTTTCCATAAAGAGCCGCATAGGCTGAAAGCACAAACATAAGTCATAAGACACGTGCTTTTTATAAACTCACATTTGCACATGCTTTAAATTCTTGGAAAACAACGCATGCAATTTGTGCGAGTGCTAGTGTAGTGGTGCATTTTTAGTACTTGCTCTTATACCAAGTGTGATTTTTTTAATACTTACATTTAGATAATAGACCTTACTTTAAAAACATGAAGCAAGAAGAAGTGTAAGATGGTTTATATACTTGCAAATTTTTCCCATGTTATTTGAGACATGAAGCCTAAATATAACGTCTACGTCTAAACGACAACGTCTAACCACTACGTGAAATTAAGTTTATTTACAAAAATAATGTTTTCAACTTGGTTAAGATTACTGATTCCTAATAAATAAACGTTGTAACTCGATGTCGTTTGCTTTGTTTCCTTTTAAGCGTCCTTCTAGCCTTTTACCCTGATTATTTCTCGTCCAATGACTAAACAGAGAATTTGTTACTTAATTTATAAGACTAAATAATTCTTTCTTAGACTCTCTCTTAGATTAACTTCCTCATGTACAAAAATACATAACCTTTTTGCCCTGTTACACTGAACTTGTTTAAATAAGTGTTTCAAATTATTACAATACACAGAAAATAAATCGATGAATTCTTCTCCAATATTAAGTCAGTTTTGACCAAGGCTTAAAGTTGATAATAAAAAAACTTCAAAAAAACGTACATTGCAGTTAATTAGGGACCATTTTTGACCTAATTAAACTTTAAAAAACCTTGAATAACCTTTTAATAAACCGAACATACGATACAAGACATATATTTTTAAACGTAATTTAAAAGATATATCGTTGTGAAATGCTAACTACTACTATCTAAATATACTCTTAAACATCGCAGACCTGTAGGCTGTATTGCGATGCGTCTGCGACTTTATTAAAAGTTCAAAAAAAGAGATTTGAAAATTTATGATACAATATTTCATTTGAATGTAGAATGTTATGTTCATTTAAAAGTAGCATTTGCTGGTTTCACGGTGGTTTATTAAAACGAAAAGACGCACATGAATTTTGGAACTGTTGAAATAACTTTTCTGTTTTTCAATATAAACATGCGCCATAGATTGTCTAAATAATTTAATTTCAACAGAATGTGTGATTCTACTGACTGTACTCTAAGTTCCTCGTTTAAATATTGCCATTTGATCTATAGATACGGCTCGTGTATCTCAAACCCAAATTTAACTTGCGACCAAGGTTTCGAATCTCGTATATCCGATCGATTACCTCCGCAGCTAACTTGATCTCACAATGAAGGGGGAAACTTGTTTAGATGTAACTTTTAGCCGCATATAAAGAATTGGTTTGTAACATCTAACAGAGCTACTAAGATTGTGTCATGGTTTTCCTAAAACTCTACTGGAAATCTAAAAGTTTGGATTTTTCTTCTAAATATGTCATAAGTTAATAGACAAGCAGTCTTCGTTTCGAATAGAACTTAATAAGCTTTTTCATTTAAAATTCCTCTTTTTCTTCATTCAGATTATAAAGCCTGATTATAATCGTTGTAACAATAGATTTTACACCCTTATATTATAAACAATAATTTATTATAATAGTTCTTGACAGTTATGCCTAGTATAATGCTAGAAAAAATTATTTAGTGTTAATTGCAGCGTCGGTTTGTTTTTTTATTCCACCCCACCCTTTAAGCCTTTGTAAGAATCAGTATGAAACACTTGAAATCTATTTAACTATTTAATTCGTTTTTATACACCTTCAAAGAGTCAGTTTCGTGGTCACTTAAGTACCCGAGGAATCTTATAAATGATTTTTTTTACTTTACGCTGATCCTCTATACGTAAGTAGCTAATATTTACCGCATATTTAAAACAATAATTTAAACTGTGTTATTAACCATTTTTATTTATTAGAACAATAAAATTAATTTGAAATAAAAAAAATGCATTTTATAATTCGAGTATGGAGCTCAGTCTTCTATATCGGTGTGCAAATGTGAAGTTCGCGTGTGACGAATGACTTTAATGGCTATTTAAGTCATTACGATCAACGCATGAACGACTTTACGAACTAAAGTAATAATGAAGAAACAGTTTGTAAGATTCATCTAACGCAACATTAACCTCGGTTTAAGACTTGGATCTTTGAAAGTAAAACAACTTTAACAAATGTCTAAGTAATGGTTTACAAATTTTACTAGTTTTAAGGTAGTGAGTCGGAGCTTCGAATTCCACCTAAGGCAACTATTTCCACTACCTACAGAAAAACGGTGCTGGATATGAGCATTTGTCGATGTGAAAATCATAAATTTAAATCGTCCCTATTACACAATAGAGAACAGAAAACATCCTTAATCGTTGCTTCTGTAGATCTAAATAAAGCATTTGACACTGTCAGCAGAGAGGGATTCTATAACGTTCTTAACAAGATTGGATGTCCACCTAAGCTTTTAACGTTTATAAAATCCTTTCACGACGACATGAAGGGCTCCGTAGTTTATAACGGCAGCATATCGGATAGTTTTGAAATGAGAAGGGGCGTACGTCAGGG
>DWHO01002411.1:0-13412 GCA_018247575.1 Eurytides lysithous rurik
GTTTTAGTCGGTGCGAGTCCGACATAACCCGTCTTTGCCCCCGCAAGGCCGGGTATGCGTAGGCATTTCCCCCACGTAAATAAAAAAAAAATAAAAAAAAACGCTTAGGATATTGTTGGTTGTTGGTTTGAACTTGGTTTTTTGATCTATCAATATTTATATAATAAGGTATCACACATCAGCTGAATAAAATTTAAAAAGTTTAAAACTTTTTTACTCTATCAAAATTACTATTACTATACTAACTTAGAGTAAATTCTGTATAGTGGCAATCAAATAGCATGTAACTGCTAAATATTACCATAAAATTGTTTATACGAGTTAAAGTACCTCCTTTTTGGACTCTATCTCTGTACTCTTGTATATACATAAACCATAAAGGACCTATGCTTAGTAAAAGAAGTTCGACTTTGATAAGCAATACCTTCTGTGTGGACTCGTAATAATGCGCCGGCAGCCCTGACACCGGCAAGCCAGGGTTTGGATATCTGAATTGCTCTCGGGTGTCGCTTCAAACGCGCCGCCGCGTCGCCCCGCGCCGTCGCTAGCGCTTTACCCCACCGTCATCCAATACTCCGGTAAACAATGAAAACGAGACCACGCGTTCAACTCATGCCCGCCGACTTGCAAACATCTCAATTAACCCAAAGCATACTGTTAGAAAATGCTGATATATAAACTGTGGCACGTATTATTTCTTACTTAAAAAAAATAAACAAATCCTTCATGGGCCCAAGTATAATACAAAAATCGACAAGATGTTTTTAATTTTTTAAAACTAAAATTGAAAATGAACAATTTAAGAGTTTCTAGTAGAACAAAATGTGTGGAGTGAAGTTACTTGACTTATATGGACATTCCATAAGAGTCAAGTAACTTCACAATTGTAATTACATTTATGACTGATACTCATATAAAACGGAGTATTGCTTACACTGCTTGGCTGGATAGCTATCGATAGAATAAGAGATTTCATTTCATTATATTTTATATACTAATATTATATGCCTGAAACAGTTCTAAAATTGAAAAAATAAGTAACCTAAATCGACGCAAAGCGAAGCCGCCAGAAAAATAAGCATTTGCAAAGCACACACATTACACAAACGTTACATTAGGTAACAGGACGAGTTCTGTGTTTTATACATGTAAAGCTCATTGAGGCTACCGTACTTATGAAAGGGTTTAAAAAAAAGCAAAAATATGACAAATAATTACGAAATAACGGTCATGAGGCTTGTTTGATTATTATGGTATAATCCTATCTGGAATATTTTTAATCCTTAGTCTACTAGAAAATGATGGCCCGCGCTGTTTTGATGGTCCACGAGAGGTCCAAAACAATATAAACAAACACCCAAAAGTCTTCCAAATTGATTTTCCCAGAAAGCGAGGAGTGAATAACATAATACTAGAAATTAAAACAAGTTTGTTTTACTTAAGACTCGTTTACGAGTCAGTAATTCTTTTTATAGACATTGTATCCGTTTTTATAATAGGATTCCAGAAATGTCCAGAAAGCACCTATAGCCAAATTTAAAAAATTGTAAAAGGAAGTTTGTGTGCTAAAGGTTATCTATCGTACAGTAAACTATTTCATTAAAGATAGCACACCTTAGAAATGGTGTGATCACCTTCTTGCTATTTCGAGATTAGAGAAAGTTATAAAAACTGTCAACTTTATTAAAAAAAAAAGAGGGCGGGACATTCTACCGAGATTCCTTCGCTTATTCTTCTCAGGTCTGAGGCATTTTTTCCCAACAGATAATAGAATCATAAGACGTCAAAAAGTGATTGTAAACCAATTAAATGTTGACTTTGAAATACATCCATGCCACCTATAACTAGAACTGTTTAAGCTAAGTAACAACGCAATGCCAGCCGAGCCGGCGTAAACACTGGAAATATTTAAGGCTATCAAATACCTATTACGTACTTTGCGAGGAATTCAATGTGTTACTAATATAACAAATTTGGAAAGGCAAGCATTTTTATCGAAATGCCAAACAGAATATAAACCCAATAAAGTAACTTAAGAAACTACCGACGAGCTTTAATAGGGAAGATCGAGTTTTATTATATATCTGTTAGTAGTAACCCGAAAAGGAAAGAAGGATCAATTCCTCACATTTCCTCAAACGTAGCTAAACGTTCGTCGTGCTTTACAAGGCTGCCAAAGGCTATATTCTACTGTATTCTGTTGTAAGAATGATCAATAATAATCTCTCTATTATTTCGCGTATCCTTACTTTATATCAGTATTTTTTAATAATATTACCATTAATCCGTGACAAAATGAGATAAGAGTCCGAATTGAACGTGTGAAAACAATGTAATTTTTATTACATTATGATATTCACATTCGGAGCTGACATGTAATTGAATAAATTATACCAAATTTGTATTACACCAGTCGAAAATGAATACAAAAGCAAAAGGTTTCGCATGCGAGGTTTTAGGCAACGGTATAATTAGATTGCGTTTAAAACAGTTGCTAATCTAAAAAACAGCTTTTACTATTACAAAAGAAAGCTTTTTCACGGAATTTATTTCATTTTTAAAGTAAACTTTCAAACGATGTTTTAAACATTACAACGCCCATCGTCGCGAAACGGCCTTTTTACAGATCTTGCTATTTGAGTACAGTACTATCATTTTACAATAATGAATATGACTCTTCGCATTTCTTTTGCCATTTAACAAAACACTAATATAAATTATTTTAATTTTAAATCTGCTGAAAAATTAATCTTCCGCTAGCGAAGACCTCCACGCAACAAAAAACCCCACGATTCGGTTCATAACGTTTTTTTTTTTAATATATCCACTTCACGCATAAAAGACCGTAAACGAGATATATTTCTATTTTTATATCCTGTTTCGTGAGCTTACCGATAACCGTTGTACACTAGGCGTATATTGAAATATATAAACGTATATCGAGCTCCACGGGTCGTTGTTTATCAGTGGCTGCGTTCCAACATCTCATAAAAGTATATCGTACCGGCGGTGAATAAATACGGTACGGTACCGAAGAACGGGCGCGGACGAGGCAGCCGCAGCCGGACCCGGTATCGGCGAGGAATGCGAAGTCACGAGCGGGCATCTCCCGTTAGCACGAATACCGATTCGAGCGGCATTCCTAAGCCGAGCGCTCCCACGACCCGAAGGCCCCCTTCCCCTACCCCTCTTTCCGCGGAAAGCTGCGGAAATGCGCGCGGGCGCATGCATGCAAAGCTGACTGGGTGAATGCACGCCGCACCGCATGGAATGCATGGCCGCATATGTCCGCATGCATGATTGCCTCGATCGTCCCCTGCGATATGCAGTTGGCGAAATATGTTCGATTGTTAGTGATGGTGTTCAGTTATGCAAGATAAGCACATGCCGATTCAGAATGTGTCTATATTAATGATATGTGCATATTACAACGTTTACAGTGGGCGGTTTTTCTAAGCGGTTAATGAAGCATATATTTATTAAAATTCTAATAAAAGCTTTTTTATCTTTCATGAATAAACACGACTCAAGAGATGTTGTAGGTCTATTGCCAACAACTGTCTGACGGAGGCTTTTATGCGTCGTCTTTCGTCACCGCTATGACACCGCCGCAAGGAAAATCTAATTAATATCGTTTTCGTCTTAAATGACATTGAAACGTTTTTTCAACTTTCTTGACAGACTAGTTGGATACATAAGAATTCATATTATCTCCGTGTCGCGCCGATAAGACTAACTATTGACTTGACAAGATAGTACAAAAATAATAATCAACGTGTTATAAAACCGTATGAATTTCACAATATAACTCTTAGAAACGGAGTCCTATATAATGACACGAACGGCTACAATTTCTCCAAACGATGTCCCTCTTCATTCATCTTCGTAAAAAAAGCATACGATTAGTTCAATCGCATATAATAAGTCATAGACTTACATCCCTTGAGTAACACATATTATTTGAATAAAAAAGGCCAGTAAAAAAATCTCAGTCGGCAGTCGGAGGAAAAGCTTTAATCTTAATTAAAATCTGTCTAACGCTTGATCTAATCGAGAAGTCCTGCCGTTTTCGTATTACAAGTACGCTAACAAAATACAATGCCATGGACATAAATTATACCTAGCGTATTATTATGGCACCTATATCCCATCAATAGTCAAACCATTTAAGATGGAGTACATTCCAGTTTTTAGACAAAACATCAATAAATTCTAAGACACTATTGCAAAGTCCTCTGTAGTGGTACTTACGCATTTACAGTTTTTCAACTATGAAGCATAAGCGATACTATATCGCTATCTAATTATACCTAAGCGGTACTATGCTCCGGCTTGAGGGCCAATTTGCTTGAATCTAATCGATGCCTAGTGGTAATCCCGCGGAAGGCGAATGACTTTGTGTTGGTGTTTCTTGGTTGGGTGGAGACGTTACGGGCTGATCACCAGATTGCCTGAAAAGTGAGACGATCCATGCGTCAGATGGGCATGTATAGAGTCGGTTGCGGTTTCTCGTCGACACCATCTAGCGGTAGCTTGGGGGAGCCGTTATGAAGAGGTAGATTTAATGTCACCGCCTCTACGCCTGATCTCTCTCCAGTCGTATCGGTTATCCATCCGATCAGGCTATAGGAGTTAAGGCAGAGTGAGTGCACCTGCATCTGCACAAACGCTTGTGTACTTTAATATATTCCACGCAGTTGACTGATCTCTTGTAGATACTCCGACCAGAAATCAGTCAGAGCGATATTATGATTAGTTTTTAGGTTACAAATGCACTACATAATAGATAGATATAATAAGTAAATTATCAACAATTTACTTACAATACACATTTAATTAACGAATCCGTGACGAAAACAGTAATACACGTATATAATAATAATTACCGACGACGTACCTTCGTGAAACGGATGTATAGGAATCGTTGTGGCATTCCAACAGTTCCGGATTCCGATTCGTTCGCAACGGCCGACGCCATTGGGTCTCGGAGCAAAAACTTCAATAGGTCGCGCGAAACACTAGCCCGAGTGAAGTTAGATTCAAGACATACCGTCGAACATAAGAACTGTAGAATTAAACTGCGCTATAAAAATTCTATGACCAGGCCGACAGAAGAACAAAGTAGTTCGCTGTGCACCAACGTGTTGAGGAAGCGAGAGAAAAAACTTATCAAGAATATGGCGCTTACGATGTACTGAGACGGACTGCAACATGCGTGTAGCCTTTTAAAACAAATAAACTGTGTGTTACGTCACGTGAAGTTTTATCTCGGCGCCATTTATAAGTTTCACGTTACTTAATGCTTTCTAATATGGATTCATTAGTGGCGTAACTGTAACCCCTGTGTGCCCTAGGGCAAGCCGGGCTTGTATGGCAACGCCACTGACTGTAACCAAGGCCAATCGCATATTTTCCTTACTTATGAAATACAAACTAAGAATTGAGCACAACAACAATCGGCTAAGTGACCACCGCGACCACCTCACCTTTATTCGTCCACTAAACACGAAATCAAATTACAACCAGACACGTACTGTGAAGTCGCGAAGCATCGTTAATCGTCAGAGGAGAGAATGAAACAATAAATATCTCGAGGAATGCGAGAGCGCGGCCGTCATATCTAGGCCGTCTAAGCAGTCACGAGCTGCGGATTTATCGCCAAGATCCGCGAGCGCCTAACGGTACGCCAATAGATCCGCACAGCCGCACGCTCCCTGTTGCCCCAACTGCTCACGATGCATCAGCTAATCACGTCTATTGGACTACAGGAATTTCCTTGATTTTTTTTATAGAGTAGTCTGACAAACGAGTCAGCGGTTATATCGTCAATTATTCTATGATGGTAAGCGATTTCCACCGCCCATGGATATTTGCAACATTACAGAGCGTGCAAATGCGTTGCCAGCATTGAAAGGTGGGAATTTTTTTTAAACAGGACGAGAGGGAGAGTGAAGAAGGGAGAAGAGTGTGAGAGGGAAGAAGGGGTGGGAGGGGGATGGGCCGCCGGTCACCTAACTTACCGAACGAAACACGGAAGCAAAAACACTTCCACTTTACGCCGATTTTCTGTGAGGTCGTGGTACTTATCCGGTTCGAGCAGGACCATTCCACAGCGGGGGCAGCGGCGTGGCTGTACCACCGTAAAACTCACTGTATCAAGCTTACATGCTACCTTATAAAACTGAATGACTCTATTCAGTTGTCATTGCATAATATTATGTTTACTATTGGTAAACTGTTTCTTTCCCCTTTTTTAATCATCCTGCTTAAATCAGAAAATCAGCGTATTTTAATCAGTTTTAGCCTTATCAAGTCCGTCAAAACTACCACATCAAATAAGAGAAATATAATTATTTTAAATAACAATATAAATTCATTTTTTCCAGCGATAAGAGAAGTAAGTGTAGTAAGTAACAGAGTCTGGCGAGCACGAGAAGTAAGAGTGGATTTACCTAATTTCCTAACATTTAGTTAGTTTGATTGCTTTATATCGTCAATAATTCTATGATGACTTTAAATGACTTACATAAGAAATACCTTTTTTGTTCTGGCCACATTACATCTAGGCACCTCTAGGGAATGACAACGAACCGTCCTTTTAAGCTCATAATTAAACCCCTCCAAAGTGAACTTCCAATCGATTTCATGATATTTAACAGATAAGCGAATCATCAATTTTATAAGTTTAGGTTGGACGAAACATGATGTGAAAGCGAATTTAAGAAACGTTTATTTTAACATTTATTATACTTATACATTCTTGAGCGTAGCTGTTATGTTAAACAGAAGTAAAAATAGTTATTTTCAACAATCACCTTTAGGGATGTGATAGTTTTACAGGTGAAAACAATCCACTCATATATTGAAAAAACTTACTTCTTGATAACTGCAAAGATGACTCGGTGATTTAACTAGTCTACTTTAGCGCGCCGTGTTGTGGCTTCGATCTCAAAACAAAAAATCAACAAATTACCACACAAATACTACATTAGGCAGTAACATATCACTATTAAATGTGGCTCCTAAGTGTATTTTATGTCTGTCCAATGTGCCGAGGAAATTAGAAAGTCGATGGCGTCTAAAACACCATTAACGTAAGTGCACAAAACAACGCCTTTAATATCACGTGGGCATGTACTGAATGATAAATAATGACAATGATGAATGGCATTTTCATAGCATCAATTAATTAGCGCATTACAGTTCTAACCTAAAAGTTAAACAGACTATTTCAGCAAAAGACCATGGAGTCGTCACAACGCCCGGGATGGTGCATAGATTGCCGGCATTTATGTCGCGCTTTCGCATTGCGCTTTATAATTACCCCTATTTTCCGTTACAACGGCAGCCTTAATTGGTACATTGAAACGATCCATAATTATATTTGCTCCGGCGTTATCGCCCCCCAACAAGCAGTTCCCGAGCGCCAGCGGGAGATAAATCTCGCCGAGCATTGTTCGGCACATAACAAACGTCTCGTTTAAACCATTCGCTGATTAAACATAGAAGCAAAGTCTGCAGCAACGTTTTTTATCGCGACTGACACTCGCTAAATCCAGGCCGCACTTAAGGTTTTCCTTCTATAGCAGCTAAGCTATCGATTTTTGTTAGAAAGGGAGGCAAATAAGACTTTGACCAGATGATGAGAAATAACCACCGCTAACGAAGTGTGTGAGATATTCCAGATATGTTGACTCAAAGATTATTGAAAGATGGACTTTACACGAAAAATTATAATAACAATAGGCTTTCGGGTACACAGTTTTTGATACATCATACATCTGGTAACATTTCCCTGTTTAAACTTTACGGTTATAAAGAATAACCTACGTCACACTGCGTGCTAAAATCTACAACCTCTAATACACTCACATGGACGTCGGAATGATGGATGATGTATCTTATTGTCCCGCATTATTATATCTCTTTTCGCAGATAATCCTCCGTTCTTTGTCATATCGTAATCTGTCTGTTATCGTATCGTTTTTTTCAATTTCTCCTTCACTCATCGTCATACGGCCCTTCCGTATTCCGTGTTTCAGAAATCATATTAACGCACAGTACTATTGACAAGTATACATAAACTAGTGATTCCATCATAATCCCTCATCACAAGCGATGAAAGTGGTATTTTGTTTTTCTAAATATCAGGATTGTCTTCAAATTATAATTTGTTATTTAGTTAGTTAATACATACAATTGACGTTTCTGTCTTTATTTTCGAGAAGTGAAAAGCGGTTACCAACAAATATTTACAAAAAACTGCAAACTGGCTTAAAAGTTAATATATCAATATCCTCAACTTACATTTTCTATTTGGTTTTAAAAGTTTTCTGGGGTAGTTTCGTAGTTGAAGGTTCGATAACAGCCAAATTTCTGAGGGAGATCAACTCTTTACGTTATATAATCGGAGCAATTCTGAAATTCTTGCTTTTTTGAAGTCGGTTAACAAATAATTTATGAAACTTTAAAATGTAATCAACATTATGAACACTAACAGAATTGTTTTCACTGCCAACCATTAAATAAATTTAAGTTTGTTATTGTTCAATAAACGTTCAAGAAATAATGTTGGCACGAATTTAAATTTAATTATACGGGATTAAGAAACGAAAGGATTGACGTAATTAGGGAATGTTATCTTAGGACGCAGAGCTGGGAGCTGACGAAATATGGGATAGGTCATTTGGAGCGTTCACCTCGAGGCTTACTTCAAGTATTATCTTTAACATCTGTTCGGTTAACTCCTGAGCTTTACTAAGTCAACCTAAATTTTCATCTAATACTGTTTGTGTGTGGCTAGGTTCCGAATATCCAATGTCCCCTTTTTCTTTTGTCATCTTAATATTTGCGTTGGGAAAATAACATGTATATTTTCATTGGCCCCGACAGAAAAAAAAGAAAATGTGAGTATTAAAGTGTACATCAATGTATGTGAAAAGTAAACGTTTGCCCAGTACGTATAAATCGGTTTTAAATACAATAAAATATCATTCATTCAAGACGTTTCGAAGAATTCTAAAGTACTATGGTTCGTCGTAAAATCTCAACGACTTAACTTTTGAGCTTTTTTAGTTTAGTTTACAAATGATCTATATAAAATTACATTAGATCCTGACTCGCACATTATTCAACAACCAAAAATTTATCACTGCGCGCAATCTACGAATCTAGAAATCGAGATAAAGAAGTGAAAGCGACCGATGACGTCACACGTTCGACGCCCCCAAGAATATATCAAAACTGAGCGCAGTTAATACATCTATTGTTGAAGTTATTTATCATCTATTAAAGCAAACATTATTATAGACACAAAATGGTGTGCCCTACTGACTCATCATCGCATAGCAAATCATTGTTAACTAACTGACATTAGTAACTCATTCAATTCACAGTCTGTATTAAATACTCCACAATAGGTTAATTTTCCTTATTTCCCGCTAAGTAACTGCTGGACAGATTTAGATGTATTTTTATAAGGACCTGTTAAGCGCAGTGGCTAATCTATTAACTTTAGTGTCGCAGGTCTTGTGTTCGATTATCACTCGGGACGAATATTTGGTAAAAAGTAAAGATAACTGTCCAGAGTTTCGAAGCTTTGTCCGTCTGAAAATTATGAATATAAAACGCCGTTACCACACGAGATATTTCTACATAATAATATAGACAGCGTTTATTTACAAAAAAAAATATTCTCTTAAATTCCTGATGCTGCGAACTCTCGATGGCTACACGGACTAATGTCGGATATCATAGTTAACCCAAGCCAAAGTCCTCTTTTCGATTACATAAAGTTGCGCATCTGTAACTTTGTCTCGCCCTTGACCTTACGTCACCAACTAGGGGGAGATTTTCGAGCTTATGTAAGTTTCACACAGGACTAGGGTATGACAAATCTACTTTGAAAACTAAGCACACGATGCTCACGACGGGCATGTCTCACAGGGTGGAATAATGAGGCTGATGTAGAAATATTGTGGCCAAGTTCGGATATTGGATGGGTGTGTTTTATGATATATTACAAGTTCCTTGTAGTCGACGAATTTCTTCACCTATCAACTCGTACGACGATCAATCAACTGAACGATATTAGGTTTATCAAATTAGATAGTTCAGTATGTCCCGTGATGATAGTCGATAGTCGTGATGCCGGAAGAGTGAGCGTAAACGTTAAAAAATAAATAATAAATAGGCGTCTGTTTCAGCAGTGAATGGGTTAAACCGATTGTAACACATTCACTGCTGAAACACAACCGTTGTGCGACAAAATTCCGAACTGCGCGTGCGGTTTGACACAAATGTGTGTTCGAAATAAATCGCGTCTCGCAATGCGGTAAACAACGGTGTGTTTTCCGGTCGGGTCGCCCGTGCGGACTACACATACATATATGAGTTTTGTCAAAAAAATAGTGGCAAGTCGCATCACTATATTGGACGATTTTAGCCCCAGCAGTAAATGTGTTAAACGCTTTTATATGAAATTTCTAGTTGGTTGGTAAAATAACTCACGTCGTTACTAAGGTTATGTTGCCTCTGTAAAAGCTGCAATAAGAAAACAAATTTGTATTTTTTTTTGTTGGAATAATTTTGATATTAAATATACAACATTTACCCTTACAAAATATATTTAAGGTATAGAAAACTTCGATGAAGTTAAATTGTAAGTATCAATATAAAATCCGTATTCGTAACTAAATATTAAGTTATTAAAAAATAGCTAAATATAACACAAGACATTTAGAGTAGTAAGATTACAGTAAAGTCCTCCCGACCGATTCCGGCCAAAACGGCCGATCTACAAAGGATCAGCCAAGTACGCAGGATATATTATAGTGCACAAGCGTTTGCGCAGACACGGGTGCACTCACTCTTCCTTTAAACTCTCATAGCCTGATGGGACGGATAAACGACACGACCGGAGAGAGATAAGGCACAGAGGCGCTAATATTAAACCAACCTTAATAAAGACTTCTCCCAACAACACAAAGTTACTGCCTCCGCGAGATTCGAACCCACGACCTTTGATTTGTAAAGCGCGGGCCTACACCACTAGGCTACGAAGTACAGATTACAGTATCACGGTAATAATAACAAGAATGAGCCATTGACAACAACAAAAAAAACTCCTAAGTAATCGAATGCGCGCCTGACATTCTTTAAAGTACAATTCAAATTAATAACATTGAACAAATGCGCGTTCCATTCAATAAAACTTCTAGTGAGCGAAGAAAACATGTCAAACACGTCCATGGATTTTCATAGTTTTAGAAACCATTCGTAACGTACAGGCGGTAATTAAGACGAAATAAACTTAATTACTCAGTATTAAAGCTCGTTTCGCGCCTCCCACTGAACATTAATTCCACAAATTGTATAAATAGCAAGCGTAAGAGTTACAAAAGCTATTGCTAGGGTTCCCCGCATTGTTGGTTATAATTTATTCGAGATAAAAATTCGCTTTTGCTGCATCTGTTATTCCAATGTAATGTTACCTACTGACGGGTGAAAACAAACAAAACTTTGAGCTAAGCGATCGACTCTTTAACCATTACGAAATAGATTGGAATAACTAGAATTCTTAATTACTCCCCAATATAATACATGAAATCCAAGCCGGCCACCACCTTAACTATTAGCGATCGCCGTTATTTGAAACTTGAAAAGAAATTTAATCAGTAAAGCTCATTATTTCATCTGAATGATCAAGAAAATAAACCGCCCGTCATTTAAACAATGATGATGCTTTCTTAGGCAATAGCGTGACGAGAGTGCATTGCTCTCCTCACTTAGAGATAAGAGATACTCTTTCTCTATGCCAAATAATTGCACTGGCAACACTGCTCATCAAAACAAAACAAAACAAGGCTTAGACAAAACTAAACTACTAAATTTACCTATATGAAATGTGACAAACTATTTGAAACCACATCGATGACTTGCAACTGACCACCCAACCACACAGCGACTTCTATCGTATATGAACTGTATTGATGAGAATAGATGGGAATGTTCTATCTTTTATTAATATACACAGTTAAATGTTTGTGTGACCCCTGTTTCTTGATCTCTTCTTACTTGACCGAAAAGGTCAAAGGTACTCGACCTTTTATGCATTTTAATTGTAGCCTGTATTCAAGCCAGTTCATCTCTGAGTTTCCATACTCAATCTACCGTAAATGGTAGACAACCAAACCCCATGTATCTATCTGCATGCATGCAATATATTATAAAAAAATATTGCAGTAAATGGACGAAATATAACGATGTCATCGCCGCTGTGAGAGAGATGAGCAGGGATGCGGAGAAAACTCCGCAATCTGTCCAACGGCACGGGAGAAAAACGGAAAGTTAAAAGGACGGAAAAGATAAAAGGTAACTTCACTTCGCATGCTTTCCCGCAAATACGAACCATTGTTGAGCTAGGCGGCCATTGTGCAACAAAAAAAAATAAACCCTCCCCCACGACATCCTTCGGCTTTGTTAACAATGTAGTGGTAAATTTAAGTATCAGGATTTTAGAACAATGCTGTTATTGTTTTTTATATTTCAAGAACATGTTAAAAACATTTTCATTATAGTACCGTCAAAGATTTTGGCTACACTCGACTGTAGATTTTATTTTAACGAAAGAACTGACTGCTTCGGACCTTTAGTGTCGTTTTTGTTTTAGGAAACAAATTGTGTACTCGGTGGGACGCGACACACTTGCTCATAACCACAAAGTCCAACACAATATTTAAAAGCAAAGCTGTTGATTTAAAGTGGCTATTGACCGGAACATTACATTGCCGCTTGACGGTAAAAATAACTGGCAATAAAGTGATACTCCAGATGGACTGTGCAATGACGCCTCTACCTAGTCTTCCATTAAGCGTTGACGGTAAGGTTCTCCGCAATCTTAATCTTTATACTTTAATCTGTTAACACTTAAATAACTTGCTTTAGAGCGATTATACCTGCATGTAGCCGCCCTATAAAGGAAGTCGTAAATTACGCGCACAATTAATTACAAGCGAGCCTTACATTCCTAATTATATACGTATTTATAGTTTCGTAGAGAAGTAAACACTACGTTGATAGTCACGCTAAGCGAACGTATAGAACAACGGAGTAGGCACCGTAAAAATGTTTATGAATAACTAAGCGAGTATAATATGGCCAAATTTTTTTTTTAATGTAGTAGCCTAAAAAACGAGCAAGCGGTTCACCCGATGGTAAGCTATTACCGCCGCCCATGGACATTTGCAGCATTACTGACCTTGCAAATGCGTTGCCAGTCTTTAAGGGGGTAAATTTTAAGAGTGGGAGGGAGGATGAAACAAAGCCAAGTTTGTATTACCTAAGACTCGTTTACAACGAGTCAGTGATTCTTTTTATGGGCAATGTATACGTTTTTACAATAGGATTCCAGA
>DWHO01002412.1:0-13412 GCA_018247575.1 Eurytides lysithous rurik
ATTTAAATCCCTTAATACAAACTAATGAAAAAAAACGGCACAGTGACATCAAAATAATGTCCAAGTCGATATTAATTATAAAAAATATTTAATATTCCACTTATTTTTATATCAATATGTAACATAAACTTCTCCGTATATTAAAACATTGCAAAAATAAACTATTCTTAAACCTTCAGCTCTTTAAAAACCCTTAAGACTTAAAATGTAGAAAATATTTATGTAAAAGTAAATATAAAATAAAACTCTTTTGTTATTTAAAGAACAAAACACAACATAAAAATTAAAATGTTTATATTCAAAACAACGCTTACCTAGATAAATTGATAAATATAGATATTAATTTTAAAGCCATATGTTTACAAAAAAAAACTTTTAATAGACAATAAATCTAAATTAATGGGCTTTGTGGTTTGCAATAAAAAAAAGACAAGTCAAGCGAAAAAGAATGTTGTTTAAAATCAAACCTTCAAATATAAAACCCAGTTTTTATCGCTACCTTCTTTTTAGGATTCTTTGTTTTTAGTGAAAATAACTGTTTAATGTTTTACTAAGTTAAATGATTTTCATAAATTATGAGACCGCTTATACAATTAATATATAAAGTACCCTTATCTTCTTATCAAAATTAAAAACGAATGGTTTACGACATTTGTATAATAGGACAAGAAACAGCAAATTTTAGAGTACATATAGTACAATATATTAAACTATTAAAATTATCATAATCATTGCGTAATCGAAAATATCATCTACAATCACAAACATTTCATCTCCAATCAACAAAACATCTTACAACATATCGTCGAAAACCATTGATTTTTTTTTAGAATATCTATGCAATTGACAATTGCAGGTTAAAGTGTTATTGTATATCAACGATTTAAATAAATAATTTACATTGCACATACATTTATTATGTTTACATAATTGCACACTACCGATAGTACTTTAATCATTATACACAAATGCATACATTAATTAAAGATTACATATTACATACGAGATAGGTCGTATCATTACACAAATAATAAACTGATAATAGAAGGAATTAGGATTATGTAATGGTGTGTTACTACATCACTTTAAAACATAATCACCGATCGATGTGCGAACTTCGCATTGAACGTTTGGCTGAACTCTACTGCGGCATGTTCTGATTGCGACCTGTTGGTGGGGGTGGAGGGTTTTGCTGTTGATATCCGGGGACAGGACGAGCTTGAGTGGTATCGTACAATATTTGTGTCGGCATACGTTGATTCTGTTGGATTTCCTCGGCCGTGACGTAAGTGTTGGGAACCTGGAATGGCAACAGTTCAACTATTGCAAATAGAGCTGTATGAAGGTAATAGGCATTGGAAGAAAAGGCAGAACGTATTGATCAAGGTTTATTATCAACATAATTGTTCACTAGGATTTGTTTTCTCTTGAAAGATTAAATTCCGTTCAGCAGGGCGTCCGAAAATAAGAGACGGACGCTTTTTAGATGTGTATATACATATATACTGTATTTGAATTAGTGCAAAAAAAAATTGCAATTGCAATCGCAATTGCAATTTTTTTTTATCGATTAGGCTGACACACGAGCAAGAGACTCACCTGATGCTAAGTGATTACCGCCGCCCATGGACATTTGCAGCATTACAGAAGTTGTAAATGCGTTTCCAGCCCTTATTGGGGAAGGGATTTTTGGAAGAGTGAGGAGGAAGAAGGGAGGAGGAGAGAGGGAGCAGAAGAGGGAAGGGGGTGGAGGAAGAGGTAGGGAGGAAGGCCAAAGAGGGTGTTGAGCCACCGGCCACCTAACTCACCGGACGAAACGCGGAAACAAAAACACTTGCACTTTACGCCGATTTTCTGTGAGGTTGTGGTACTAATCCGGTAATAAATACATCTGTATCAACATACAGGATAGAAAATACTTTCCGGTCAATACACTCTACCTCGCCTACCATGGGTACAAGCTATACTCTTTTGTGCCAGGGACAGAGTTGTGTGTGTAAGACAGAGAAAATATCTGTTTCTCGACGCCTCGGAACTCTTGAAGGTCTTGAAGATCACTCCTCCTCCATCTTATACTGGCTACACATAGATAGCGAAGACCATCCTCATGTCGATGTGCGTCTTGAAAAGTCCTACAGCTTCATCGTAATACTTGGGGATTTTAACGCCAGCGATACAAGATTCTCGGATCACGCGGGGAGATTTGTCCACTACTTTGCCCTGGCACATGATCTGACACAGCTAACCACTTTACCTATGCAAGTTCCGGATGTGATGAATCATCCCTATTGGACCTTCTGTTGACCGATCATCCGAACAACTATAAGGTGTTCGTTGGCGACCCTCTTGGATCCTCAGACCATAGAATGGTCCGGAGTGTGGTACCTATCACGTGCCCATTGCGTTCAGGTTGCCACCATCATCGACACTGCACGTTAGCAGCTTACGAAGCGACACGTTCTTTGCTTTGAGTCCTATCCCTGGGGGCACATTTGAATATCGACTCTACATATTCTTTTCACTAATCACTTGGACAATTAACATCGTGGTAAAGGTAATTAAATGTGACCAGGGTCAAGATATAGACGCTGAGTGTATACTATATGTGTACAATAAACATCAGTGACCGACGGTGCCAAAAGCAACGGGCTACTTGACTTATGCGACGGTCGTTCGTCTTAGTGACGAATACATAGTAGGTAAGTAGGGTATACGAAACCCTGCCCACTTACACTACAGTAGCCTAACGAGCTTAGAGCATAGGAATCACACTATACTAACGTTGATCAGTGGCTGCAGGATGCCGAAGCGGGCGAGCAGCAGCTGCTCCTTCACCTGGCGTAGCTCCTCCTGCTGGCGCACGATCATCTGCTGCAGTTCCTCGTGCTTCCGTTGCAACTGCTCCTACCGCCGTCGCCAGCTCGCATTACATGGCACCGGAAGTGCGGCCAGCACCAGGGCGGCGCCCGCACCAGGGTATTTGACTCCTCTATTCGTTCGTTTGTTCGTCTAGTCTCTCATTTGTCAGTTCGTTTACAGATCAGCAAAGAAAGATTGATGGACAAATGAAAATAATTAGGATTCCCGTCGGTTGTCTTGCGCCCTATTGACGGCTTTTCGACACAATCCAGTAGCATACTATCACATGTTCTTAACCACGTTCTGTATTATTATGTTCTTAAGTGTTGTATAGTGCAATTAGAGAAAAATTCTCATAACAATTTTAAGTGTTCTTATAAAAATTGATTTAAATTTATTGTTATGTAACCTGGATATTGTAACATAAAAATAAAAGTATTTCAAAATAAACATAATAGGAGTTTTGCAAGGTGAAGTGGCAAATAAGAAGATATCAAAATAAAATGATACAATATCAAATTTCGAGTTCTCAAATATGCTTCCAAGCATAATCAATGAAAAGCTGAAAAAGGTAACTAAATCAAAAATAAATTTGAAAACAGTAAATAAAGGGATGGTAATACTGAATTTGGTCTAATCAATATTCCCAGACATTCCAAAATATGGAAGAAGGCGTTTGCTAGAAAAACATAAGAAACATGTTTGTTACATTTCACCGGGGTATTAAATTTTTTAACATAACATTATTCTCAAATAAAATTGACAATTATATAATAAAACACGAAGTCAAATACCCTGAAAAACGGACGTAAATTAAACCTCTGGTGGATTATGTACATTTCTTGATTGCAAAATTCGAAAATTGGCTTAAACTGGGTTACACATGCGTCCATGTAATATTTTTTTTATTTTTATTTGTAATGTGCGGGTACATGTTTGTTAACAAATAAGACATGTACAAATACAACCCTTAAAATATAAACTACTGAAGACTTTCGTTATAAAATTTTTGACGACCAGCGGTCCTACTTTCTATGCAATGTTTTTCGGTTAACAATCATTGAATTTCTTTGTATTAGTTATTAATTCTCTTCGCAAACAAGTCTGGCCGTAAATTCCAGTTGTATAAGAATTTAATCTATCTATGATTATAACACATCTATATAACAATACCTTGTAAACACACGAAAAAAAAAACAGGTCATATAAAGTAAATTGAGAACATAGTACAAAGTTTTTACAAATACGGTATTATGTGTATTAAGATTGAGATAGATCATTTACCTGTATTCTTAAAAAAAATAGTGTTAGTGTGACAGCATGCCTTATTTTATAAGGTAACAAATTCCATAGCCTCACCCCAAGGACCGAAGAGGTGTGTCAAAAATAGTAACTGTTATGTGAGGGAATTTTTAAAACAGATTATTGATGTGATCTCCACGGAGACTGCGCACAGTCAAAGGAAAGTGAGCCAAGGAAAATTATTTTTGCACGTATGTTAGACACGAGGGATTATATAAAACATTAAAAAGCATACAAAAGATCTGAGTGTTCCTAAGAAAGCAAATTACGACAGCCATTTGAGCTCCTTGCGTTTTTGAGGTTTTTTCGTTTACACGATTGGATTTGAGGATACATATATATGAATCCTGTAAACGCTCAAATTTGTTTAAGAGCTCTTCGGTGATATCTTGATAGCAGACATCTCGTAGTCTAGAATCAGCATTATTAATGATTTTACAAGGCGCCATGTATATATGATACATTTCAATCAAAAACGTCTTGTGAAAAGTAAAAACAAATCTTAGGGCTCACATCACTTACATGCGCTTCCCAAGATAGTCGAAACTATTACAAGTTGTGATGGTAGTGTCGAATAGTGGTAGGACACTATCAAAAGTAACTCCTAAATTTTTCAGAGTTGTAGCATATTGAAACAATCGAGTTATTTAAAATAAGTGCCATCGCACACCGTCTGCCGCCAACAATATGGTCGCGCAAGACCAAAAGATTTAGATCAATAGAAAAAAATTTGCATATAAATCATTATTTATGGCGAATATAACAGTTTCCGATTTCTTTACTACAAATTCGATTTAATTGTAAGTCTTCAGCATAAAGTTGATATTTCGAAGACGATAACATTGGTAAAACAGTCGATGAAAAAAGAGAACATCGAGGGGGACAAAACACTACCCTGAGGGACACCAGTCTCACACCAGAAGGTATTTTCGTCATTATTACTACGTAGACATTGGGAGCGACCTCAAAGATACGATTTTAACAAGAGAAAAAAACAATACCATGTAATGGCAAAAGAGACACACTGATAGACTGAACAACGCCAAGTATATAAAAATCTACAGAATTAAAAGCTTCACTGATAAAGCAAGACAAGAATTTAGCTTCATCGACCAACGGATATCATCTGTAACGTTAATAAAGGCTGTAACTGTGCTTTGTTAGAAACAGAAAACAGAGTAGAAAGGAGATAAAACGACATTACGGGTAATGTAAGTAATATTAAGTTTTTGGCAAAAGAATTATATCTGCAATTCCACGCAGAAAGAAAAAGATAAGTGTGTAACTAAATATTAAAAATATGTTTATCGGAATCGGAAGGACTGGCGGTAAAGTTATTTTTATTGTTTTCAAACATATTTCCAACTGCAGGTGAGTTACTTAAATTCAATGATTGATTTCATATTATTATCCGTAATATCCACAAAACAAAAAAAAACAAATTTACTACGTAACGTACTAAATTTAAGTTTAGATTGGGTATCACCTTTAACTTGCAGCGGCGTAGTCAGTGATGGTGTAGTGTTACGAGAAATGGACGTGTTAGCTCCTAACTTTTTCATAGATTATACAACCAAAAATGGTATACTGTTAACAAAAGCAAAAATAAGAATTCAAAGCCAGACTTGAACAACACAGATATTTTACAAGCGAAAGCCATCATAAGTTAGGAAATGTGATAGCGATCAGTCCATCATTTAATTCTTTTTAATTAACGAAGTTAACGTAAGCTCCCAATTTTCAGTGTAGTTACGGCCCTAACTCACTTTTAAAATACGGCCCATAACTCGTGTCATTAATAATAGGTGTAAAACTTAAATGACCCCAGAAGTTCTTTCGGGGCTGACAACAATGTCCTCTATTTTTTTTCCTCTATTAATTCAAAGTTGTCCACGTCGTTGATTGGTTTTATGGACCAACTGATATACATAAGTACTAGCTAACCCACCAGAAGTTTTGGTGGCAAGTTTTCATGGCCTTTTTGGTGTACCAAAAAGGCCTTGAAAACTTGCCACCAAAAAAACTTATATACAAACCTTTATATACATATCACTCACATATACTATACTATGCTAAATGTGTGGGTATGGAAAACTTAAATACAAAACTTTTTATATAAACTTTATATACATATCACTCCTTGTGATATATATATCACAAGAACTACTGAACCGACTAAAATAAGTAATACATCAGTGACCTTCGCGTCACTCACCTGTATTTGGGCCTGATCAGGGGTTACAATAACTGGCAAAGGAGGCAGAGTAACTGGAAGTACTCCGGGAACGCCAACGGGCCCCACAGCCCCTACGTATGGAGCCGGTTCCAAATACTGGGCCCCTATTCCGTGTTGGGGCACGAGCGACGATTCGGGGGCCTTGTGCGTCTGCGGGAGCACCATCATGTTACCATGATAAGGTCCGTAAAAGTGTGTCCTCGATATTGCCACAGGCATGTGCTATTGGATCAGAAAAACACTCATAAGTTAAACAAAAGTTCGTAGTGTTAAGGCATTTTTACAATTTTCCACATTCGCGTCACGATTTTGTTTAAGTCACCTTAACCACTTATTTCAGTATTAAGATAAATCTAGATAAAACTACTGGTAAAAAGTAAATGGAAGAGAAAAACGGTAACGCTTGTGATGTTGAAACGAAAATTAGAGTCTGTAATGTGAAAATTTGAGAATATTGAGTTAAGTCAAATCCACTCCAAATATTGCTTAGCTCTTGTTTCACATCTGTTAAGTGTGATCAATATTTTATTAACTGTTGTGATTATAAAAAAAATAACGTCCAGTATAAAAACACAAACAAAATTGTGACTCATGCCAGGGTGTACAAAAATTTCGACTTTTCACATGTATGAAGCACTAAGGCTGGTTTCTTCATACTCAGGTACATTATCGATCGAAATAAACGTTTCTTTGCAGACATTAATGAGATTCCTTACTTAAAAAACTGGTTAAGAATCTCACTTTTACCTAGATTATACGTTACTTCATTCTCTTGTCTTATTATATCTGCTATAGTTTCTGTCATTAATTTTAGCCCAGTCCACTTCTGGTGTTTCGACCACCACATTGTTTTCAATGTTATTGGCGGGACATTTTACTAAAGATAGAGCAAACATTTTATCGATTTCTATTCTTAGGATAGCTGACTTTCTAACATAATCAATTTTTTTTTTATATAGCAATTATTACATTTTTCACGTTATTTTTGTCTTGGTTTTAAATCTTGACATGAATGAAATGTTATCCTGTTTATTTAAAAAAATAATTTATTTATTTTATCAGTGTCTAAAGTCGTAGTTTCTTTATTTTCCTTATTCAAATCTTGCAATTAACTTCCATGATTTCAGTTATAATCTTCCCAATAAAATTGATTACGCTTTCCCTTTCCTCCTGCTTAATTCTTCAAAAAAAGAATAATGGGTAATTCTTCAGACCATTTCGCTTTCTTGTCAGATTCCAGACTTGTACATGACAAGACATTATTCTATACCCTGTTTAGGTCTTTCGATTGATAGACCCCGGTTATTATAAGTCAAAAATTTCTCTTTCAGTTACTTTATTTAAACGTAACCAACATTAACAAAATTTTTCTTCTAATATTTGAATTCAAAGTAAAGCGCGAAACACCGAAAGTACATTTTAATAAAATAAAAACACTAAATGAAATTTTTAATTTGATTCATGATGCCTTTTATTCCTTCGAACTAACTCTCTTTATGAATGCTACGTAAATGATCATAATCTAATCATTTACGTAGCATCTAATGTTATTGACGATGAATGTAAGGAAATATCTACATATTTCTCTACTTCAGGGTGTGTTAATCCGATAATTTTTAATATGGTATTTAATATTCTATTAGTTATTAGTTAACAATATGATGAAACTGTGATAAGATCAATGGAGAGTTATGCAATAAAGGCTCTTCTACTATCAACATAGGAGTTACAATCAGAGGTGAAATAAATGTTTCTTTAAAAAAAATACATAGCGACCGTACCAGATAAATTGCAATGTCACTATTTCGTGTTTGACGGTACATGGTTTCTAAAAAATACACCAAAAGGAAACTCTCGGCTGCCTTTGGGCCATTCACCTCGCGCGAGCCGTTACGCTGGGAGGAGCGCGAGTCGCCGGAGATGGAGGCGGTGTCGGAGCCGGTGGCGTAGCGCAGGTGGGAGGCGCGGGGCCAAGAGGCGCCGGCCGTCGCAGCCGTGCACACCGTGGTCACCGTGCCGCTGGTGCTGCCCGCCGACACGGACTTCACGGACGCCGGCTGCAACGGAGCCTGGTGTTAGCTTTCAAGGCCCTGTCTCAAATTGTGCCCCTGAACTCGCCGGCCCTGTGCTACGCGCCATCGAGAGACAACCGGAACACTGAAGTGCAACCACGGCACACTGCTCGGCGGCAATGAGTTTTTAGACATTAGTAAGAGGTGCCCTGCCACCAAAAGACTTTAATAAATTACTCCATAAGTCACTTCCATAAGGTCCGGCGTTTTGTATAGTTGTATGTTAATTTGATCGGTGACACCACGAAATTACGCAGGTGAATACGCGCATTCGGTGAATAGGATAAAGATCAATATTTTTACTTATTTATCTAGAGTTAAATTAACTTCATAAATCTATTGAGTTATGGCAACTTAACTTCAAAGCAAGGTTTTGCCAGAGGACACAACTCGAACGTCAGAATAAATCCTAAGTTCTAGATCTAGACCCGACTCAAGGACTACCTCTCTAATCACTACTACGCTACTCACTACATAGGAAGTGTGTGAATATATCCAATTGTGTATTCAAAATTAACCACAACTTGGCTTGATAATGATAACAGTAATGTCGTCCCGAACGATTGCGGCCACATTCTGCAAGAATTTAATTAACTGCCCAGGACATATTACAGTGCACGAGCGTTTGTGTAGACACAGGTGCAATCACGATTACTTTACTCGCACAGCCCCATGGGACGGATACACTAGACGGCCGAAGAGAGATCTGGCGCTGAGGTAATATCATTCAACCGACCTTGTAGTAATAACTCCTCTAAGCCTCCCACTAGATGGCGTAACATAACCTATCCATTATTGATATATCGGAACAATGAGCTTATTACATTAATAAATAAATCCGTACCAGGTCATATAAAGCAAACAATTATAATTCTTTTTTTGGTCGTCGGTTATCACGCACCTGCGAGAGTGGCTGATATGAGGAGCTCCCAAAAGTATCGCCCGCGTCCGACATATAGGTCGGAGAGAGAGAAGCCATTGCGTCCTCCGATGCGTCTTTCACATCGCCGCAGTTCACCTCTGCCTCGCTGACAGTCTCCGCTTCAACATTCTCCTGCTTAGTGCTCTGAGACACGTCGGCGTAACTAGAAAAAGTTCGGAAAGTCGTCACGATTGAGATAGTTTATTATGAGAGTCGTCAAAAAATGGAAAATAAAACAACTATAGCACAAGATTTTTTTGTCTAACTTGTTCGCTAAAAGTTATGTAAGCAACCGGACCCCTGCAGGGTCCACCTGGGGTCCGTGATCTGAGGGTCCGAATGGTACCAAACCGCGGTCGCAAATGTGCAAACAGCCTCTAACATAATCGCTTCCCTAATCTTGTTATTATATTTGACAACACGGCGATAGCAATAACTCTAATAAAGCTCACCTAACGACACGATGCGTGCAAACAACGAATTCGGGCTTAGAATTCCATTGGTGATAAGTGATGTAAAATCGAGTCTGCAACCAGATCCACTGCTGTCCTTTGGTAAGAAATCGATAGTAGCACGATGTTAGCTCGCCCTTCTGCATCACTAAAAATTAACATGAATGATAAACTATAATACTGATGGAAGTTAGGGTCTTTATGTTGTCAGATTTATTTAAATTTTTTTACACATATTGAAACTTACGGAGGTTTTGAAAACTGACACGTAATATATTTTTTTAATGATCATTATATAACTTTATATTTATCTCTATTAAAATTATTTTTATTAAATCATTTTAAAGTAACAAGGCATAGTTTCTAATAAATTGAAAATAAGGCAGAACGAAGAACCAAGAAAAAATTATACAAAATGTGAACATTAATAATTTCTTTTGCATTAAGCGTTCATGCAATACAATATTTAATTCTATTTTTGTAGAAGACTGTTTTACGTAATATAACAATGTAACGTAATAAACAACGATAATAAACTTACAGGCCTCATGGCAGGTCACGACTTTCTCCAGGTCGTCAAAGTGGTAGTAGTCGTAACCCGAGGTGCCCAAGACTTCGAAAGGTAGATAACCAATGATGGGGGGCGCTCGATGGTCGAGGAACAGAAACTTCCACTCGAGACTGTGGCGCGATGTGAATTCACTGCGATTCGAGTCCACTAAAGAGACATCGCGGATCAACTGCGGCGTATATAGTCGTCCGGTGCAAACAAAAAGCAACCTAGAACAAGTAATTGTTTCTGTAAATTTACTTTTTTTTACTTTCAATGCCCTAGCCCATAAAATATTCGAAACATCAATATTTACAACAAAAAAAAACGTTGATAAGTATCGTTCCACTTCTAAGCTTTTTGTAAGGCTACACAATCACTTGCACCCAATTCTCTATTGACATATCATTCCACAATAGTACTAAAAATTCATCAAAACAATGGGCACTCAAGATCCATTTAAAACAAAAAAGCGGTCAACAATTTATAATCTCATCGTATATACAATACATATATTTGAAAATATGGACCCAGATAAACAAACAGGCAGCATTTACACCGACTTCCAAAAGGCCTTTGACCGAGTAGATCACAAGATCTTACTAAAAAAAGATTACCTACAATGGAATTTTTATAAATCTTTGGAGATCAACGGATATGCATTGGATTCAGTTCTTATTACATCAAGATTGCCTCAAGGGTCAATTCTTATTCTATTTTTTTATTAATACTATTCATTGACGGTATAAATTATTGTTTCAGCATAGTCACTTTTGTTATACGCTATTTCAAAATATGCTGTTCTATAAACAATAAATCTAAAGATATTAATGCTGCAAATGTCTATGGGCGGCGGTGATCACTTACCATCAGGTGAGCCGCTTGCTTGTTTGTCAGCCTAATCCATAAAAAAAAAAAGGGGGAAGGGAGTGGTAGAGAGTGAGGGAGGGAGATGGGCCAAGTCTGGATAACAAGTCAGCACAGGGATAAACAGGTTCTGTATGGAACAGCATTATTATAAGCGAGAGTTTCGGTTACCATCACGCACGCGACTTGTTTATCTAGTCTCTTTCTCTCCTAAAAAAATTAAGAAAACTTAACGAGTACAAATTGTTACACTTGTCTAAAGATTTCGCTTTCGTATTGATGTTGGAAAGCCTTGAATGGCTCTATGACCTTTGCCGTCGATTCGTCCGCGACCCGTGTCCTACACGTTAAATATTGATGAGCTGCCACAAATACAGAAAACACTCAAAAACCGACCGCCGCTGCTTAATATGCATGTCACGTATGACGGTTACTATTATTTCTGACAAAACTACGCGTATATTTGGACTTTGAATTTTGTTAACCTGACCTATTCACGTACAGTGAAATAGACAATTATCAGTTTAAAATTTTTAGTAAGTCGAAATGTTGATGAAATTTTAGTTAACTGTATTACGATATGAGGTAACTTAATATATAATTAAATTCTCACGAAAAATTTAAATAAATGTTAGTAAATATTTAACTAACTTAATTCTTAACACCGATCTAATACTTGTGAATAATAGTACTAAACCGATTTTAATAAAACTGTACCATTTTTTTTTTAATCGATTCATTGTCTGCAAATTAAGATTATTGATCGTTATAAGGTAAACACAGAAACGCAGGTAAATGCACTTTTTTATTTAAAAAACACCTCGCGCGTAAATAGAAATATTCTGCGTAAAAAGTTTCACATACATAATACCGGTTTGATGTAGCTTGGAATCGAATAAATTGTAATAATTCGGTTACCTTTTCAAAACAAATATTACCCTACCCCTCATGACCCCCCGCGCCTACTGGACTGTGAACTAATAGATAAAACAATTCAAATGATAGATGACATCCGAAAATAGGACGAGGCGAAATGAAATGTGATAACGCCGATTTGTTATAATGACTTGTCTACCGCTCAACAAATGATATAACGCTGTATTATATTCGAAATAAAAGGAAAAGTGAAACGTTTTAGCGTAATATTTCTTAAAGACTCCCATTTAAATATTGTATGCAGAGATTTTATGCAAATTTTGCTCATATTCCTGTGAATAATTACAAATAATCTTGATTCATAACAATATATAATCATGTCCTCCCGACCGATTCCGGCCTCGGCCGATTTACAAGAGATCGGCCAAGCAAGCAGGATATATTATAGAGCACAAGCGTTTGCACAGACACAGGTGCACTCACTCTTCCTTTTACTCTCATAGCCCGATGGGACGGAAAATCAGGGGCAGAGGCGGTGTCAATAAACCGAGCTCTTAGTAACTTCTCCGAGCCACCGCTAGATGGCGTCGATAACAAGCCGGGACCGACTTGTTACATACCCATCCGACGCGTGGTTTATCTTACTTTTCAGACAATCGGGTGATCAGTCCATAATGCCTTAACCAAACTAAATACAACAACACAAAGTTATTGCCCCCCGCGGGATTGACCCACGACCTCTAATTTATAAAGTGCGGGCCTAAACCACACGGCCACGGAGGCAGTACTGACAATATATAATGAAATATTCGAAACATTTAATATCAAACGTATGACGGTCGGGCTTACGGACTGAAATCTAAACCTTCACGACTTTCAACTTAAAGTGGATCGAAACGTAATCTATGATGCATAAATCATGACAATCATTAGCATAGGAATCTAAAGAACATAGTAAACCTATTATTGTCAAACGTTATAGATTTGACATCACGGGATAGGCATCCGTGGCACAGATATGCCTTGTATCATATAATTTATGACCACAGTCGCCGACTGTTTAAGCCTTATGACAACTGCTATACTCCCCGTGAAAAAAAAAATAAACCTATTTTTGTTGCACGCGTCGTAATGGTCTGACAAACGAGCAAGCGGCTCACCTGATGGTAAGCGACCACCACCGCCCATTCACATTTGCAACATAACTTGCAAACGCGTTGCCAGCCTTTAAGGGGGAAATTTTAAAAGAAGGAGGGGGGGAGGAGTGACCGGGAGG
>DWHO01002413.1:0-13409 GCA_018247575.1 Eurytides lysithous rurik
TTAAGTTTTATTATAATGTTACTTCAAATAAAGTAACTTTCGTTTTAAGTAATTCTAGTCTCTTTATTGCACCCTCTACCTTTGGCCTAACATAATTCGCCCAGCGCATCCGAAACAAATATTTGTAGTTCGTAGAAATATTTGCCTCGGGTGGGAATCGAACCCACGATTTACGACGCGGAAGCCAATAGCTTAGCGTCTGCGCCAAACGGTCAAAAATAAAAAAAAATACTTTTATATGCATCTAAATTAAGCAATACAATAAGACGTGATTCTGGAAACTGGCATAGTAATGTTTCGGCAATTAAATGAAAATTATTTAATTAAATGTATGATTTTAAGTTACAAAGACATGCTACCTTTTGTCTTGGCGTGTCTGGCAATTGAAAATATCTGACATCACATGTAGTTATTACTTTGAGTGACTTTCGTACGTGATTTTTAAATACATTTATGTTTATAACCTCAAGTGGATACAAACTGAGGAGTTTTAATTGTTTTTCATATTCCGTCTGACATTGTTGATAATTTTTTTGGGTTTTAGCGCAATAAGCTGTCGTCGCAATTGCTAAATTTTTACTCGTCAATCCTGTAAATGAATGTGTATTCCAAATTCTTTCTATGTTTGGTTTAAATACGATTTTGTTAATTTACATTTGCACTCAGAAACGCCATAAAAAGACGTAAAACTTATAACACGCTAATTATTTCTAAGTGCGATCGACGAATTTCGAAAACAGCATATGATCATGGCATAGAATATATATTTTTTTTAAATAGATGCCGAACGTTAATTTAGGCGATTACTGCTCCTTGTGGTCGTACCAAATACGCTTAGTACTTTGAAGATTTTTTGCAGGTATTCAAACAATTCAGATTCCAGACATCCTATCTTTACTACCGGACGAAAAAAACTTCACTCTGAGCTGAAAGTTTTCAACAGCTGATTTATTCAACAGAAATTGTTATTTCATTTAACACTATTGCCATAAAATATTAAACTTTCATTGAATAAAGTTACTATATTTGCAATTTATAAATACATAACATTATCAATTCAAATATCAGCATTAAAGTCTGTAATTAAAGCAATAATAAAGTTTATCAAATAACGCTATATTTACAAATGTAAAACACTTTTACCAAGAACAACTGAACGTAAATATTTGCCTGTTCTGGTGGTTTCGAGAAACGAACTTTCGATAAGGAACACCTCATCGGGAACCGTATAGTTTTTAGAAAGAAGCTTCTTGATTTGTCCATACATCATGATTATTTTGAACAACAGCACTTCTTTGTCATTTATACGTATATGCATCGATCGATTTCTAAAAAAATTTAAACATGTCACATAAATTATGACATTAAAAAGCATAGCCAATGTTATCACTAAGTGTACATTTATGATCTATGGTATTTATGATAGGGATTGGATTTGATAGTTTTGTACATGTCATATTTTACTTACGTATCTACAGTATAATCAACAAAAGTATTGACCGTTGATTAACAATCACTTAAATTGTAAGTAGTCTTATCGTTTTGGTGAAAATAAAAAACACAGTTACATACACACTCTTTTATTATAATGACTTAGGTGTTTAAAAACGCGTATGTTTTTATGGTTTCGATACAATATTAAACATTAATCATCAGAACACACTTGAAATTACATTCGTTTATCTAATTAAACGTATTTTCTCTCAAAATTTTAGTACATTAACCTAAAGATAACTTTGGTTGAATTTTATTAATTTAACCAAAACGATTATTATTTCTCGATGCATTTCTCATGCACATTCCATGAATTCATCAGTATAATAAAATATTTCATACAATTCTTAAGATATATTTAATGGACATGAAGAAATTTGTTTATCACAAATTAGATTGTTAATTTTAAAATAAAACCGATCGTAGTAATAGTGTTATATTGAATTGGACGGTATATTTAAAGCCGTAATTTTAATTTGTTTAAAAATTTATAGAAATGTTGAATAATACATTTTTTATGGTGTCATCAATTTAATTTACAAATATTTCTTCCTTTACTTACAAATACTACATTTTACAATTAACATTGAAGTAAGTATGCATATCTCCGTAATATTAAATGATAGTCCTAAATTTGCCTATTAAATAAATAATTTTGCAATATATTGAAGCAAACATCGGTCATCGCCCAGCGTCAGCCTGAAAATAAAATAGGAATCGATTACACAGGGAAAATTTATTTCAAACAATCCTTTCCAGTAGTGTGAATTGAAAAATGTAAAGTTAAAAACGTAACGGATTGACTGCACACTTAAAATATTTTGTTAATCCAATCGTGAAGAGACATAATGAAATAATCCATTGAAATTGATACTTAAAAATAAAATAGATATATTTAGTGTTTGCTCTCGTAAAATTTTATTGGTTATATAATCCATACATTGGGATGCAAATCTTTTTGTAGAATTCATGCATTTCTAGAATGTTGTTAATATTTTAAGATTTTGTACCATACGAACTTGAGGTATGAAAAAAATGGTGCTTTGTAAAATAAATATTAAATCAAAACATCACCACCAAACCATCACCAGGTAATTAAAAATAGTTATTTTTTCAATTGGTTAAATTTGCAATCCTAAATGTTGAAGATGCTCAATGTTTCTATGCATTGACATAGTATGTGAACGGTGTGTAATGTGTATAATAAGGAGTGAATATTAGCACTTTTGCTATTTCAATACATTACTGGTGAAGTTTATAGAGTGCATTATTATCATGTTATTTTACGTTACATACACATTTGCTTTATTACTTCATATTATATGTATTTGTTACGTGCCAGTCCCACTAGTAGGAAGTTAAAAGCATAGCTGGCGCGGATCGATCAATGTTTTGTTTTCGACACTTTAGGTATTCGGATGGACGGTGACAGCGGCAAGAGATTATTGCCGTATCTTGCGTGAAAGTTTTTATCAAAGGACTCGAAGTCTTTTGCACTCGCATTCTTATTTAAAGACACTTTGACAGTTTTATCCTGAAAATGATTATCATTTAGACATCGGAGTAAACGAACGATAGAATTTAAAAAAATTGGTACTTTTTTTTCTATATTTCTGTATAAAAAATATAAAACTATTTTTACGGATTTATTGCGTTGCATAATTTAATCTTATAAACTCCGGTTTTGAGTATTTCACAATATCGTTTCTTAACTAGGTAGTCACGGTTCTGTGGAGATTTCGTTCGATATTAAAGGTAGTAGCAATCTGTTAAAATAACACGACCTTCTTACAAAAATTTAATGTATCGATAAACTATTAAATAAAATATTACTTCAACTAGTTGACCAAGAAGAAGAACTGAGACGTCCAAGAAGAACTTCAGTTTTAATAATAAGACTATGCATCGACACAATATTTATTGATATTGGTTTAGCAATAGGTAATCAAGTTTTAAGGTAACAATCATACATGTGAAAATGGCGTAATTTGACCCTCATACTTGTATTATAATATAAGTTTTATAACAAATAAATCGCAAGGGTTTTATAATAAATAAATCGCAAGGGTTTTAAAACGTTATCTTTGGCTTTTTTGTTGATTGCGGCACATAATTATAAATTTGAAGGCGATAATTCTGTAAAAATAGTTTTTGTAAATAAGCAATAGTATTTATTTAAATTTATAAAATCAATAGTTTCTCAACAAATCGGTTGTTAAAGCATTCACTCACCAAGGCCTCAGTCTTCTTACGTAAGTTAGATCTAGAAAGCGTAAGCGCCAGTTCCGACTGCAGTCTACTGGATATTGGTTCGTTGCCCGGGAGAAGATGTCCGTCGATTTTGTCGCCGTTGAGGAAGTCTAGTTTGAGCGGTTCTCGCCTACCGACGCCGTTGACGTACTCTCCTATTGTGACCGACACGGGACGCGCGATTTTCTTCATCGTGGCCGTTCCATTGGGCGCCTTCACGAAGTAGTTCGAGGGCGGCTTCGGTTGCACGTTGAGGGGATTCTTCAGTTTGTACGATTCGAGCGACTCAATCTCTGCGTTCTCCTCTTTTATATTCTTCGACGTGTACTGTATCTGGGTATCGATTTTATTGTTGTAATCCGGCGTCGGTGTCCGGTTGAGCGTACACACCTTTCTAATATTCGAATTAATCGCGAGATCTAATTTTTCTGGTTTTGGCTTTTGATTCTCAACGCTTTTACTTTCACCGTTTTGGTGGCCGTTTGCTATCGGCATCTGAAACGCAGAAATGTATCGTTTGATTCCTTTTTGCTCTATATGTCTTTTAATTATTACTTGTGATCAAGGTTTGATTGACTTATTTGAAGTGCTAAGTCTATTTAAGTTAAGTTGTAATATGTGCCCCAGATGCTAAAACTCCAAGGTCAGTGTTATATATTTTCTGTAAATAGGTAAACCTTACTTCAAACTCATCTAACAAAACCCTACACTTACATTTTAGATTTTATTAAGTGATTGCTGAATGATGTATTTTCGAAGTTCAGGTCTAATTACAATAAAAGGTTTATGGGAACAACCTTCACCTTACAATAAAAAAAATAATCATCACAGTCGTTGGTCTTTTGGAAGGGATACCGAATCCGAGTCAATAATTAATCTTTTTGAAAACGGTCAAAATGCATAATTAAGACTAGTAAATAAAAATAAATAAGTAGAAATCTATGAGTTAATTAAAACATGCAGAGAAATCTTTGTACCCATTTTGCAGTCTATTACGCTCACGGAACAGGACAAAATTTGGTAGGTTATGATAAAAAGATGTATGATAAAACCGAAAATGTAAAATTTTTTATATAATTTATAGAAAAGTATAATAATAAAAATTCAATATTGAAGAAAAACTCTTTTTATCAATTTTAAACACTAGGCGGTCACTAGTTCAAAATAAAACGTTACGTGTATTGTTTAAAGCACACAATAAATACGCTTACAGACATCAGCGTAATGCAATAAAAATACAAAAAAAATGAAAATTAAAAATAAAATAACATACCGGAGGAGGCGGTGGAGGATTCTCCGTGGCTTCTTTTTGTTGCTTCACCCCATTGCTAACCGGATTCTCAGTTGCAATGCCTTCTGATTTTTTCAACTGCAGAGTAGATTGGCGATCCTGTAATAAAAATGTGAGTTATTTGTGTTAATTACATAAGGTGTAAAAAGATTATAGAGTTGTAAATATCAAATAATATAAATAATATCACACAAAAATTGGCAATTTTATCTACAAAATGAATATATACTTCAATATCAACATTTCTATACAACCGTTGTTCTGTCAACGAGAAACAAAATTAACATACGAATTTTACGCTACTAATGGAAGTTAAGTAGGTCTGCTGCGGCAAGCCTTCTTACGTATTTACTAATAAATAATAAGAAATTTAAACACGTCTAAAATTACTTGGCCAATAATTCCCTTAAATAAAGCATAAAATCATTATTTGCTATGAACATCATCGCACGTGTAATTCAATGACATTATTGAAAGTTTTAATAATTTTGGTTTAAGAATTTCTTAATAATTTTTAACATGTAAATCAAATGTAAACATTGTTAATGATAAGCAAATTAATTATGTTTCAATTTTTATATAATTGAATCTTTGTAACAACATATTTTTAATGTAACTAAAGAGTTGAAATTTTCGTATCTTTATAAAATACAAGTAATATTATGGAACAACATAAAATATAAATATAATGTTAAAATGTTAAATAAGGAAATATGATAAGACAAAAATCCACTCGCGGGCAAAGCGACGGGGGATTCCCGATATATTTTTACAAAGCAACAGCTAATATAGGTTAGTCACTCATTCACAATTATGTTCATCTAATAGGACCGGGCCCTAACCTCTTAATAAGAACAGCCCTTAATTTTATTTACACGCGGAACCTTAGTTATATCCTCTATACATTGGAACCCTTTTCCCAGCTGTAAGCCATACATCTATCATCTATATAATGTTACTGCTGAGAACTTAATTAAGTAACCCTCTCTTATCCCGAGCAGCGACTAATCGCTAAACGTTTAGGAAACGTCATATTTTATTGGCACATATTCCCAAAAATTGGTTATATTATAAACACGGACAATGACTTGTCATAATTATAAACTTATTGTGTAAATGTTATAATAATCTACAGTTATAAATTGTATTAGAATCTCGTTTTTCAATAATCAAGGCCTTCAACATTGAACTTTGCAGTGCGTAAACACCGAGGCTACAGCGAAGCGCTCTTTAGAAACACACGAATGACGTAATTTTCATGCGCCGCCACCTGACCTGAGGATAACGTGGTTCAATACCTAAATAGTAAACGTAATTACTCGGATAGGTGACACAGATTGCCGTAAGGCAATTAAGACATGTTTGTGCATTTAGGGCGACCAATATACCAGTTATACGGTTAGTTAACGATTAGCTGACGAAGTCAAAGTAAACACGATATACAAAAAGTTTTTAAAATCATTACTGTAACAATTAGTGTATATTCCTTTATGATAACTTAAAAAAAATAAGTATACATCATGTCACGTACATTTTTATTAAAAAAAAAACCTAATATTCGAATTAAAGCGCGATTTAATTTTGTTTTAAATTCCCAACATTTAGATTACTTAACACCTTTCATGGTCACAGTCTATCTAAACGCAATACAATCTGTAATTTCGCTTTATTTACATACCATATTTTATTGCATTCGTAAAGCAAAGAATTATACAATTTCTATATTGGTATAAATCAGTTTACGGGACATTTTCAAAGTTAAATGAATAATAACAATGAAATCTTTACAATAAATATATACAAAAAATTGAGATGGACTGGGAACCTCCTCCTTTTTTTACGGTCGGTTAAGATATCAATTCATCCGAGATAGTGGTATCAAAGTTATCGATCGCAAAACACTGAACTGATAACTTATATTGAATCAAACTTAATCGCAAAAACAAGTATGCACTCACAGAACAGTATAAAACGGATTTTTTATGGTTATTGATGGGTGTAAATAATAAATCTGTATAATCATTTCTCGTCATCTCTCAGCCTTTTGCAATTTGTCTCAGCTTACACATACGTATAACACTCCGTGCCTAATTTACTTACTTCGTAACACTGAATCGTAAACAGCGGTTTTGATTTGTCATTTTTCTTCATTTTAATTGCAACAGTCGTGGGCCACTTGCACAGAACAATTGCACATTCGCGTCGGTACGCAACAAAATGCACTATTAACTTAAATCGTCCGACCGACTAAGCATTTCGCTTATGTTTTTCGATTGAATAGTGCATGGAAAATCGTTCTAAGGTAACCACGTCGCGCGAAGGTCGCGGCTAATTTTCTTGAAGCGAGGATAATCACATAAATTTTTTAAACAGTTTGCAAGTACTTTACGCGCGACCGTTCGCAGAGAACGCGACCAGGTAACTGCCTGGGAGTGTTAGTAAATTGTCGGTTCGAATAGTACACCTTCAACTGCAGGTGCGGGGCGGGTAAAACGTTATCAGTGGAGTCACTACGCTTCGCGAAATCAGAACTTCGGCGCCGCACCGCGGATTGTACCGTCCAGGTAGGATGCGATAAACATTGATGTCGGCAAAAAAATAATCGGTCAGTAATCACGGCGCTCGCCAACCGCAAATAAGCGTGCGTAACTTGTCTCGGATGCAAATATTACCCGCCCTGATAACTTCACTTCTGACTCGGCGCTTCATTTATTTTTACAGGATAAAGTTATGAGACAAGCAAGTCGTGGAAGTGAGCGAGACGCCTGCCTTTGAGAACACGGGGTTTCACAGATCCCACTTGACCATTCGGTGAGCTCGACACTCGAGAAAGGTTTAAGATATTGTAATACAATGCCTAGAAATTAAGTTGGTAACATTGTCTTATACAGCACTGCTTAAACAATTAGTTTGGCGGTTAAATAATTCTTTTTTGAATGATGGCACATCAGATGCCTGGAATAAACTACCGTTAGTAACATCACATGGTATTGGAATAATAATTTACGCACAGCCTCATGAGCACGCCAGCCCATCTGGAAATTCCATAATTTCTTGCAAAAGAAACAGACTTTAAAAAGTGTGTTTAGATTCATTTCCTTAAAAATGTTTTATTTACCATCGTCATTATTTTTGGTTGTTAAGGAATTAACATGGCATTAAAAGAAAGATGTGAAAATAAACTGTCCCTTTCGGGTTGCGGTCTGGATAGGTTCCAAGGTATACTGAATAAAACAACCTTGGGGAGGACGATGCCTCGGAGTGGTCAAAAAACGAACCGGTTAAAAAAGTTGCAACTTCGTCATAACCTATCTTCGTTTTTGTAAAATATACGGACGATTTCTTCAGGTAAAAAATGCTAATGGCGGCACTGAAATACATTATTCACGAATTTGATGATAGTTAAGTGCAACTTGATTTTAAATTTAAGCCCTAAACATACCAACGGTATCGCTTATGCTTTCTCTATTAAAATTCGGTAATATATCTTTGATATTTCATAAACAATAATAACACAGACCCAAAACAGTACATTACGCAACATCATCGAGCCTCTTTTAATTTGGACACCTTCTAGTTGGAAAAAGGCTCTCGTCTTCTTTGTTAAGCAATTTTCAACTTAAGTATTGTAATTTTTCGACCTACTGACGAGTTGCAAACGAGTTATGTACTTATGTGTACATACATGCTCAACGCACCCGTATGGCATTTAAGTTGCAATTAACAACGAAAAAAATGTAGGTGTCCACGCTCCAGTAAACTGTGTTATGTAAAAGACAATACGTCTCGTGTCTATTTATCGTGTCCGTTGCGTAAGTTACCGCAACTGAAGTAAATGTTTCGTTGTTATTAATAGTTCACGTTATGATAATTTTTACTGACAGGGCGATTAATCTCCGTATTACATTTGACATTAGTTTGATTATTAATCTTCCCTAGAGAAATGCCGTTATTTAATATAAATTATATTCATAGTATCTAAGGTTATTAGATACTCTTGGTCCTAGATACTTTATAAACAAATTGTTTTAAGGACAACTATGGAGTAACACTTTGTTAAGAAGAAATTTAACATTAAATTTCTTTACTAAATGCAATAACAAGTATTAAGTCGTGTGGCTTAAGGCATTATTTTTCTTTATAATATAACAATACTTTATACTATGATTGTTTGTTTTAAGTATGTCGTCATATATACATTGTAATTTTAAAGCAACATAAGAACAAATATTTGTGTTCAAACTTTCCATAACGACGTATGATTATTGCCGTAAAAAAGTCTTTGGAAGAATATGGTATGGGGAATTTCTTTGTTTGCGGTCCGTATCGCAATTTATAATGCCGAGAAACATTGATTAGCCACAGTCAAGGAATGGCTTCTTAAATCTCATGATTAATATTTTTTGTTCTTGCTTATAATATGTTCTGATAATAATGTGGCCTGTTTAAATTTTTGCAATTAGATGTCAAAATTTGATGTGTATTCAGTGAAAGGATTTTTTTTTCGTTTCATTATGCGAAAAACAGAAGGTTTGAAAACTCGAATAATCACCGCAATGGGCAATTAACATGTAATGTTCAAATTCCAGGAAAAAGTTTACAAACCTGTAGTTGCTACGGCTTGCAAAGTGTATTAAACACTTTAATGGAATTTCTACAATAACAGTGAGGCTTTTTTGCAATACTTCAGAGCATAATTTCTTCACGTTTTTTACTTTTACATGTGAAAGAAGTTTCTTCACGGTCACTAGTGAGAAACGGAAACCATTTACGTTAAATGATTTCGTTAAAATTTCGGTTAAAAATAATAACTGTAACAACCATTAAAGTCAGCAACACGCTATTTCATAATGAATATGTAAAGAAATATATATGAATGGTATAATAAATTGTAATATACATTCTCTTATCATTAAAACCTTAAAAACTAAGTTATTTTTTACACCAATTCAAAAACGTGCGGGATTCATACGAGAACTACTTATATTTAATTTATGAACAAAAAAGCAATTGAATTTTTATCGTTCTTTTTTTTTTCGAAAGTGGGTTTCTTGTATTGCTCTCAATATAGAATATTGAAAGCTATACAAGTAATGCAGTGCTGGCCGTTATATTATTTAGTTTTTTTTGCTGATTAAAACAAAAAAGAAATTATTTTTGTTTTACGTTGCACGTACGCTAATTATATGCGCTTTTGATGTTTAAAAATCAAAAACGCGATAAAATCCAAAAATTTGTCTCATTTAATAATGAAATAGAAATTTAGGGAATGGATTTTTTTAAAGTGGTAACGGTACTTTTATTTTTGTTGTGTTTAAATATAGCACTTAGCTGATGAACAAACAACAGTATGCTTACTTAATGAACAGCATTTTCATATGTTATTTTTTCATGTTTTTGCTATTTTTCCAAAGTCAAAAACAATAAAAACATCATTATATTCACAAAATTTTTGTGTGGAAATTGGGAAGTAGTATATATGCTTCATGTATTGAAAGTATAAAACAACATCGTATGGTAACATTTACTCGAACGTAAAAAAAGTGATAACGATATATAGGGAATTTCCTGAGACAAGCGTTTTAATACTTTCGATAATTTTTATCTTATTTATATATTAATAAAAGTGAATCATCAAATTCTTCATTCGTCAATAAACAGTTCGTTAACTTTTTTGTGAAGTAAAATAACATTATCCACTCTCTACTTGAATTCTATTATATTTTTTACACCACTATGATCCTCTGCTTATATTTAAAGAACTGCCCCTAGAATTGAAATTACATCAATTTAATTCACAGGACTGGAAAAAATTGTTAAGAACACATGGCGAAGGTATGACAAGTATATTGTAAATATATTTGGGTACGTTTTTTCAAGAACGTGTAAAAAATTAGGGTTCGAATAGAACCATAATTTTTAATATAGGAGGAAACTTACTCATAACGAAGAACTTCTTTGACGATGACTAAAGACGCTTAAGTCGTAGTATATATTTTAACAAGTCATCTAATTAGTTTAAAAATGCCGCACCATTAAATTGTATTTAATTACTCAAACTCTAGGGGGAACAAAACAAAATGTCATTGGTTTATCTAGACATACGGTGGTAGGCAAATGGTGATTTGAACAGCGTCATTTTAAAGTAACGCTACTAATTACCATTGCGATAAAATAAGAAAATGTCGTGTTAAAACTATTTTTTATTCTGTATAGTAGAACACATCATTACTTTTCATGTTAGTCAATTTAATGCATAATAGGTTACAGTAAGTTTTTACTGTTCAGTGTTGAAAAAATAATCTTTACTCGTGATGAACTCGTGAGGTTGTAATCAAAGCAAAAAAATAGTGACGAGTGTAATCTATTAGCCATGTCCAATGTTAAAAAAGATCTAGAACTCATGGTTATATTTAATTTTTAAAATACTTGTAACCGACCTGGCATGTATGCAGCGGACATTGTCATTTATTCTGTGGCCAAACAGTAATTGGTATTTTTTTAATCGTGGTATTTTTTTTATGTGGGCGGACAGACGAGCAAACGGATCATCTGATGGAAAGCAATAACTACTGCCCATGCATATTTGCAATATCGGGCTTTTACAAATACGTTGCCGACCTTTATAGTTAGAATTTTTAGAAAGGAGAGACAAGACAAAGAAAGAAGCCTTAGCCTCTCCCGGCTGGAAAAGGAAGGAGGGGGAAGGCAGATAGGCCACCGGCCACCTCACTCATCGGACAGAACACGGGAGCTGGATCAGGATGGACCCGGCCCATTCTTTAACATAGCACAAGCGAGGACAAAAGCGCCCGCACCCGCCCCGACCGTGTCAACACAGCCGGCGGGAGGCGCCTCCACCAACCTCATGGCGCCGGCCAACGAGCCAACAGCTCGTGAGCAGATGGCAAAGAAGAGAAAAAAGAGGGGGGAAAGAAGAGAAGAACGACCGCGCTACTGGAGGCCGCATCCGCAATTGGTTCCTTCTTCCCCATCGCCCCCGTTACGGCCCCCGGTGAGCTGAACCAGACCGCACGCCCGCAGCAAGTGTTGCCACCTGCTGCTGCACTCTTCAGACAACAGCAGCCACAACATCGCCCTATCCACTAGCCGCCGCGGTGAGGGATAGATTCTCGTTTGTAAGCGCTAATCCCCTACTGCCGAGTGTTGAGAGTGGTCGAGTCTCCGCCCAAGGGGGCATCCCTGAGGCTCAAATCAGCCGGCCGAGCGTCGGTTGCAATCCATCAGTCAGTAAAATTGTATGAAGGGCAATATCGTCACTGAGCTTACAGATAAACCATCTCAGATCACTAAGTGACGGCAGCGCACTGTTGATTAATTTTTAACTCTGATTCTGATTCAGGTAACAATATCCCAAGCAATGCCTCTCAGCTTAAATATGCCCACAGAAAACTAATAGTCAATGTTTATGCGGTTTAGTGCTAATGTTCATTGCTTCTTACTAAATGGCGCGCACGAGATGAGAGATGCATGAACAACATCTAAATAACATGAATAACATGTGTAAACATATGTTTAATACCAATTGAAAATAATATAGAAAAATGTCTATAACTTCTTGAAAGCAAAATGGCAATTTCATGGGTAAAAACGTAATACATACGGAACTTTTTTACTTAGGCTGAGTAATTTATATCTTGTTATTAAATAAATTTATTTTGATTTGAAATAAACCCTTCTCGCATTTAGGATTTGGTGAACAGAGAGCAAAAAATCGTATTGCATAGATAAAAAAAACATTTTTTGATATAAGCATTGGTACTTTTTATAACTTCTGATCAACTAATAAGGTTATTATGTTTATATGAATGTAAACGTACGCAACGTATTAACCTTTCCCATTGTTTGCAATATGTTTTTAAATAAACGTCGTCTTAAACCATTTTGACATTTTACAATTTGATCTTTATCTCTCTCATATACAACAGTTTTTTTTTAAGCTATTATTATAATGTGTATAAAATACTTACATTAAAATCTTTTGTAGCCAAAGTTAAAATCTTGAAAAAATAGTTTGATTACAAACTATAATTAAAATTTAACGCTACAAAATTGGAAGAACTTCAAAACATTACGGCTAGGATTACATCACTAAATATTATCAGGTGAATTTCTTATACAGATATTTATAATCGAACTAACATACAAAAATAATCTACATACAATGTATCCAATCTATAAAAATGGTACCTAAAAACTAGGGAACGGCGTCATGTTGACCGTAAGACGTCCGACCGTTTGGCGCAGATGCTAAGCTTTTAAGTTAAGGCTTCGGTGTCGCAGGTTGTGGGTTCGATTCCCACCCGGGGCAAATATTTGTACGAACTACAGATATTTGTTTCGGATCTGGGTG
>DWHO01002414.1:0-13406 GCA_018247575.1 Eurytides lysithous rurik
CTTTCGCCTGTTCTTCTCAGGACTGAGGCATTTTTTTCCGAACAGGTGGTAGAATCATTAGACGTCAAAAAGCGATTATAACCAATCCAATTTTGAATAAAGTATTTTGACTTTGACTTTGACTTTGATATAGAGGAATTAAAGGAGAAATATAGAGGAGAAATTTTACACACAGCTATCTGGTCACGAGCTAAGCAGAGCCTATACTATGGTAACCAGAAAACTGATGGACATACTTATATATTTTAAATGAATACTGATGACACAAAACGAATACTTCTGCTTATCGCACAAATATTTCCTCCTGAGTGGGAATCGAACCCAAGACCTTCGACCTCGCAGCGAGGGGCATTAACTACAACACTAATAGGCCAGTCATCACCAACACCATTGCTGTTTAACAAAAACCAATAATGCAAAAGTGTTTTTGTTAAGCTTTGTGCGGCAATTTATCCAAAAATTAAAACCATCATCCATCTCTCAGCACACAATTGCAATTTGCGACAATTTGCTTAGTCCAAACACAGTGTGGCATTGAGCAGCTTTGGGTAAACGTGTTTATAATATCGAGTCACTTTAACTTATTAAAAATTAAAAAAAAGTGTTAAAACAACAAGAGTGAATAAAATATCGATGTTCATACGACGAAAAACGTATAATAAGAATGATTCTGTTATTTCTAACACGCAAGCTAAAGCTTGTACAAGTAGATAAACAACAGGACAAATAGGCACGTTCTAACACTCGGTTGTTTATTAAAGGAATAACATTATTGAATCTATAAATAAAACAATAATTATAATTATTATACAAAATTAGACTCATTTAATGCTACAGAACACAATGGCTGCGATATTTGGCGATCGCACGTTTGTCGTCATACGTTAAAATAAATACTCTTTTCTGGTTTGTTGTTTTTACGCTAATATGACATATTGTGAAAACGAAACTAATTTATTTCCGGACAATCTCATGTATAGTCATCCCATGAACAAAGAATCAATAAAATATTGGAAACGTCGGAAGCTTAAAATAAAATCCATAAACTAGTTGTATTAATTTTTTTTAACTCCACTTTAATACAACACAACCTATGTTAGTTCGGATAGTAGGCTTTTCAAAATTTATAATAGGTTCTATACCTATAGAGGTAACGCAATTAAACAAATAAAATTATACCTGTTCATTGGTTTGGCACAGAAGATAACAGAATTATTAAACATTATGTTAAATTTATATCTTCTGAAGGCCTGCTATACTATTGTACAGATTTTAACGATCTATATTTTAAATTGGGCAGTCAGCTTGTTAAATTATTAATAATTAAGCAACAATAAAAAATAAATAAGGTTTTGTTATTTTATATTAGTGCACCTCTCTAGCAACATTGTGTAAACTAGGAGATACTAAGGTGAGCCGCGTTGAACGTGTAATTTAATTTAAACACAGTTAAGAAGCAAGATAGCAACCTGGCGCCAGCAGTAACTGGACCCCGGCCAATAGCCAATTAGAGCAACAGCCCTATAATTTCAACGCTCACTTACCGAGTTCAATTATACTTCATACATAAGAGCATCATCTCGTCGTATGTAACAAGTTTATCCACAATATCGATCGTTTTACGTTCAACGTAGGCAATTTCTTCATAACTTTCGTTAAACCAAAGCGCACTTCTAACGTAATATACGTACGCATATTCATTAAAGTATTAGTAACTTGAGAATATCATATGAAGCCGGATTGCAAATAAATCCAATAATACCCTCGATATACATCACCTATTTTACAACATTTCGATAGACCAAAGTTCCCTAAAAAAATAAGAATCAATAAAATCGGCTGGCAATTAGCAGAAACATATATTACCTCCTCCTTTATTAAGTCGGTAAAAAATTATCGTCGAAAAATCAGTTTCCTAATATACTTATAAAGGTTGCACAGACTATGCCTAAATATGGTGGTTTTGAGTAGTGGATCAAATACCTCACGCAGCACCGGCTCCTTGAGGGTGTCTTTGACGAATTTGTAATAGGGAAACACACTCCCGTAGCTCCTGGGTACTCTGATAGGGAGGACCAGTGGCCGCCGCTCGGCCGGCGAGCTAGAAGGGCCCGCTTCCTGCGACCACATGTACATGTCTCGGCCCACTGTCAGCAAGGGCATTCGCCACACACAGAGTACGCGCCGGCAACAGGCTAGGGTAACCGCTTGCCATCGCACGAGTGAAAGCGCGGGTAGTTTAACGATTCGAGTGATGCGACATCGTGTCGCGGCGAAGGTGGACTCTGACAAGGAACGCGCGGCGGACTGAGCCTCGTATTATTGATAACGATTGATCGGAGCAATACTGCGTTGGAGTTGTACATAGGTGTGCTTATCGCGGTTATCGGTGTGTTTGCTGTATGTAGGACTCGCAAGTATTTACGGACGCCAGTTTACATTTGCCACAGATAAAAGTGACGTTATTGTCGAGAGTGCGGAGGGACCGCTGAGTGAAAGCACTAGATTATACACATGTATGACCGCAATTCTAGCCTCGTTGCATCATTATTTATAGCAATTAAATATATCATTGAAAATTTTATTTTACTACATTTTTTTGTAAATTTCTATCGTTTTGATTATTAAAGAAAAATAAATAAACCTTTAATGCATGATTTATCCATTAAGTACCAAGCCTTAGTATAAAAATTCAAATGCTCGAAACCCAAAATATTAAAAAGAACCATTAAATTTTAAAATATTGTCTGTTACCATATAAACTCACGAAAACCCATAAAAAGATACCGCAAACATTACGACTATTATTTAATACCAATAGCCAAACATAAGCGTAATGTTAAAGATAAAACAAATGAAATGTCAATTCAATAAAATATTTAAACGTAAATATCTAGCTTCCTGTATGAAAACAAAGGCAGTCCGTTATAGTTTTTATTCATAGATACGATGACTGTTAAGATATAAGATCGCATATTGAAACCAAACTTTCGAAGAGCGCCATCTAGCGGAAAAAAGTAGATTTAAATTGATGATTTGCGCACGAGTCGTGTATACACGCTGCTCCATTCTTCAACCATTCTAAGTTATCACATTTTTACGAGAGATGGCGTTTTAACAGTATCAAATAAAATATGTTTTTTACACATGTTAGTACGTTTAATTTAGTTATCTTTAAACTTTTAGGTAATTTAAAAAAAGGCTGGCAAATAAATTAGATGGAACTATTAAAACTATAGAGCATGTGAAAAAAACTGCGTTGCAGAAATACACACTACTTTTTTCAGTCACTCCGTTACTGAATGTTTGGCTGTGTTACAATTAGTTTAATGGTATGGTTTTTTTATGGATTAGGCTTACCAACGAGCAAGCAGCTTACCTGATGGTAAGTGATCACCGCCGTCATGGACATTTGCAAGTGTTAATGATTAAATAAGATCACAAATATTTAAAAAAAAACTTGCGATCGCTTAGTGGTCGGAATCGACCAAGGAGGCCTTGAGAGTCCTTTTTAGTAATTGAATAATATCGTTTTTTGACTATGATCTTTATAATTTAACAAATAAAGTGTTTGACATTAGTAGTATAAACGTAAACAATGAACGAATTGGCTTATCTAATTTAATATATATATTTTATGAATAACATACAACTATAACTCTGCCAAATTTCATCCTCCTCCGCGAGCTCAATAGACTGTAAAAGGGGTCCAAAGTTTTCTCTTCACGTATTAATATATAGATAGAAACGAGCGTCGAGCGGAAACATGATAACAATAAACAATGGCGCGTAACTCATAGGTACTTGACTGAGTGCAATATGCGAAAAGTCACACAAGTACACTTATTGCACCGAGTGTGAATAATGTTTTCATTGCAAGATTTTCTTTTGCTGGCAATAGTCTGTAACGGTAATCGATACTGTATTTTAATTTTACCATTGATTATAAACGCAGAGGCCTATGCAATTGTCAAAATTAGCGATGAATATATGATTATATAAATATATGATTGTTTTTCAAAGATAAAATGCCAAAGTTTTATTTATTGTCGACAATCTCTGCTTGTTGTAGGCATATACAATAGATTAATTGAATTGGAGCAGAGTATTTTTATATTTTTGCCAATCCCGAGTAAATCCAGGATATAATAAGACATACAAAAAATTATCAACATCAATTAAAATTGTTCTGAGGATATCTAGGAAGATCAATATGAATTAGGCCAAGGCGAAGCTGACATTGAAACTTCTGAGTAGGTTGAAAGTAGAGGGAAAGATCTACGGATAGTATGAGGCAAACTTCCTAAAAGTGTCATATCGTAAAAAGGTTTCGTATTGTTTCTACTTTTCACTCCGAGAGAGGACATTCAAAATTGTAACGTTCAGTCTGTTAAATGCGAAAAAGTTGCCAAATGAGCTAATGCAAAAAAACTAAACCCGTGTTGTAAAGTGTTGCACATTTTGCAACATAATAATATGCGGAGAATACATTTTACGCGAAGCTTAATTATTTATGAATTTAAATAAACTATATTTTTATTTCACGAAATTGCGTAGTTACATTTGCCTGTCAAATTGACGAGTGCCCGTAGAGACAGGTATATAATAAACGCCTGTAAACAAGGAGATAACGTTCCGTAACTATTTCACAAAAATTACGTTCGTAATAATGGTTTTCTCGATCTGTTACCAATTATTATGTTAAAACCCATGTCCACATAAACATATATGTATGGATGTACACGACAAGAGATAAAACAGGCTTCAATATTTGATCAATGTTACGTTAAATTACGTAATTTCTGTCCAGTTCCTTAGATCAACGTTATATTTTATTATTTTATAATGCCACGGACAGAATATAACTTTTCAGTATAGTCACACAACCGAAAGTTTTACGAGGCAAACCAATATTTAACCAGTCGTCAGTGTCAATACACGTACATAGGTATATCTGTATGGAATTCACTTTACAACAAATTCGAAATGTTTACTCTGCACAAATATTAACTGCACTTGCATTTGCAATGTGACACGTGTTGGTTTTTTTCATATACACACTCACACACATATTCAGTTCAATTTCAATGTGGATGGTTAAATACATTTGAATTGAAAGGCGAGTCACCACAGCTGTCAATTTAAATAATCTAAACTAAAATGTAATAAAACTGAAAACAACAAAATGATGTCTGTGTGTTTGTTCTAGGCTTAAATGCTGTTATCAGCTGAAGGACTGTTAATCGAACTAAAACGATGCACAGCTGATTGCAGTCGAAAACTAAAAAAATGTGTCAATATCGATCGATCGCTTTAACATTTTTTGCTGTATCTACCAAATACAAACCTATAACATCTGGACTGATAGATCAGCTAGCCCTTCCTTTATAGTAATAATCGGGGTAGTTAAAGAAGAGAAAGAGAGGTTGGTATGATTTTTGCACGTGTAAATGATTAATGACGGTGAGCGATATAGTAATAAAACATTTCAACAAAAGATAAAAATAACACAAAATCCACGCGAGGGAAATTACAAGCAATTATTAGTGTTATATAAATACAATTGATATCCTTAGTTATTTTGAGATTGATAAATGGACTTTTCTGATTGAATGCCATTTTTGTATATAAGTGTGTGGTATTGTGGCAAATATTATTTTTTTATTTCACAAAAAGGCACTGTATGTAGAAAAACCTAGAAGTGTAGGAATAAATAAACAGAAAGTACAATTTACAAGGGGTGTGTGTATTTATGTATAAATCAATGTATAATAATTTATAGCATTTATGCGAACAATAAACATTTTCAAAATGAAACGAATTTAAGGATTTTATTGCGTTTTCCTTAATTTTAAACACCGATTAAACACCACGACGTTTACAATACTATATAATCCATGGTCACGGGACAGTCATTACTTTCAAGTTAATCATTTATGAATGTATGTAACGCAAGAATATCTTAGAAACGCTAAGAAGTACGTACAATAGTAGGTAATACCAGAAAATTTATCATTAAAAACAGTTTGGTAAAAAAAATCATTTTAATGAACTATATTAAAAGCATTACTCGTATAAACTCTTAATTTAGACGATTTATGTCGATCTACCAAATTTGATAAAAACAACTTTTTTAACAATAGACATTATCTGCTATGACATGTCATTAATGTGTTTCGACATAGCGGCCTCTTCCAGTGAGGTCTCTAGCTCCGCGTGTTGGCTACGTTTTATTTGTACACTAGTATATAACCAAGCCTTGTGCGACTCATGTTGAATGTCGGTCGCAAACGAATTTGCGTTGACAGAATGTTTGTTTCTTCGAATCGTACACGTGGAAAGGAGCAACTTATAGTTCCTCTAAATATAAGGCAAAATTCAGAACATCATTAAAGATCTTAAGTTAAACAAAGAAAAACATTCTTCTGTTAATTATTATTGCTACTCTTTAAAAATGATTCGTTAATCATTGATTTCGATTCAAAAACTAAGCCTACGAAACAAAAGACTGCACTTCATTATATTACATACGATAAATTATTAAAGTTCATTAATGTTTTATGGTTACTTCATGTATACCTTATGACATATTTATGAACGTAAAACGATATGAGAACGCAATATTTATCGTGAAACAACAATGTTTAAAAAAAAAACAAAAAAAAAAATCGGAACTGAATACAAGTTAAAGTTCAATAGTAGTCTACGGTAAATCTGATGAAACACTTGAAAGTACTTTTCTTGATTCCAATACTGAATGAATGAAATTCAACAAAATGAAAATGTTAATCTTTAAAGCATTTAATACTGATAATTAAAATTTGCTACAGTGCAACATTACTATGAAATATGCTTGGTCTTTCTATTCACGAAAACCCTATTCTAGAATACATTACAACAAAATAAAGTACTCCGCAAAGAATTAAAAATAAAGCCGACGTAAAATTAAGTCAATTGACAGTTAAGAATAAGCCCTTGCCATCGTAAAAATGACATTGGTTACGGAACAACGGTGTAATAAGCAATAACCTTAATTTCGTACCAAAATGATTGACACCTGATTAAACATGGAGTTCAAGGTGTAAAGAAATTGAGCACTAATTCGAGAAGGTTTGGTAAAAAGCAAGTAGTTCAATATCATCTTAAAACTAGCGTTCGCCTATTGGTCAAAAACGATCAAAGGACATTTTGTTTGTAGGGTATATCTCTCTCAACTGCCTCCATGGCCTAGTGGTATAGGCTCCGTGGCCTAGTTCGAATCCCGTGAAGGTCAATGCCCTTGTGTTGTTGTTCTTGGTTTGGAAAGGGCCTTACGGACTGATCACTCGATTGATTGAAAAGTCAGATGATCCATGCGTCGGGTGGGCATGTAAAAATTCGGTCCGGATTTCTTATAGACGTCATCTAGCGGTGTCTTGGACGTTACTAAGATGTCGGTTTAATATCACCGCCTCTGCGCCTGATCGCTTTCGGTCGTGTCGGTTATCCGTCCTATCGCATCGGGCTATGAGAGTAAAGGAAGATTGAGTGTACCCGTGTCTGCACAAACTCTTATGCACTATAATGTACTCTGCGCACTTGGCTCATTTCTTAATCTCTTCTAGATTGGCCACCGTGACCGGAATCAGTCGGGAGGTTTATACATACCTTTTTGATTTGACAAATCGAGAGTATGACATTAATTCTATGAACGTGAAACAGTGAAAGAGCAAATATATAATTTAATACCATTTTTATTGATGATGATTAAAAAAATAAGATTTTCTTTACTCTGATAGTCCGATGAAACGAACACTTAACACGATTGGACAGAGATCAGACGCGGAGGCGTTAAACTCACCTTATAGATACGAGACAATAATTAGTCTTGATAATCTACCAATTAACACTATGTTATTTCTCCCAGGAATCAAATCCGCGATCTCTATTTTGAAAGCAAAATTAACTAGCTTCACTGTTATACCGTGGAGGCCAGTATAGCAATAAATAGTAAGCCTAAAAAACAGTTTAGATAAAGGTTAATATTTCTACCACAGCTCATCCACCTCGTTTTTTTTTCAACATTTGTTACCCACTTTGGTTAAGTAAACCGAAGTTTCTGTGTGTCTATTGGCTGACAGAGCGGAAAATATGTTTAACGACTATATGTCTAATTTATCAAAATTGCTTGACCCGTTTAAGAGTTACGAGGGAACATAGCGCTATAAAAATATAAATATAGGCCAAAATATTGTGTTCTTTTAGCCAGTGTTGTGGCTGATAAGTAGCCCTACGACATTATAACAGGTAAAGCGCGAAAATCGTAACATTATTAAAGGTTTAAAAAGTTGAAAAGGTATACAATTTCGGCTATATACACCAGATTAATAGTTACACACCGCTCATGAGCATTGTCTTTTCATTACAGTCAAAACATGAATGCAAGTACTTGAATTTCATTGAGGAGTTATGTTCTACTACTTTGGATTCCAATCTCCATGGTCAATACACAATTAACCAAGTTTAAAATACTAATATTATGTATTGATTACAACAGGTTAACACAGTTTAAAAAAATGTTCAATTATAAAGAAATCAAGTTCGATTATTTATTAAAATTATTTCAGGAAGAAAAAAGGAAGAGCAACATTTTTGTCGTCCTATGTGACACAGAAGTGTCATCAAAGGTCTATTGTCTTTTATTTGTTAATACAATATGTTTATAACCACATCGACAAGCCAGAGCGTCAATTATTGTATTTTCTGGAGTATGTGGCGTCTTTTAAAATTACCGAGAAAAAATTGGTATATATATCGGGAAATTGTTAAATCGTGCTTCAAACATAAACGGCTTATTCTATTTCTAACGTTACGCGGTAAATGGGTTCATAAACGTGCAACGAATGCTAGGACTGAGACCGAGGTCGAATATCAAAGCCACATTGAATATTAATTGCCTATGCACTTCTTTCTATTGAACGTACTCAAAGTGTACCCTAACTTTGAAAACTACTCAGAAACATTAGAGACCCGTTGTCAGTTTAAAATAACTTCTTAAAATGAATAATTAGTTAGGCATATAATTAGTTTTATTGTCAACAATACATAGAAAGGTTAATAAAAGAATTTTATTGCATTAACACGTTGACTGCCAATTACGAGATAACTCGTTGAGTGCGTTCTTTTCTAGGACGCCAACTAAGAGTTATCTCGTCCTTTGTTTACTTGTAATTTTTGTGCTGCTACAGTTAAATTCGGAATATATAGATAGATTGCTTCTGTGAAAAGAACAAAAAATGGACAGAAAGTTTATTAAAAAACCGACTAAATCAAATTGTCATTTTAGACCGATTTCTGAAAATCCGTGGCAGTCAACGTGTATTAATTTGACTAAAATTAAAAAAATCAAAAAACGACAAAGATGGCAATGATTTTGCCTTCTGCTTCTTCTCTTAGCGCATATCATGTCTTGTGACGAAATGCGCTATGGCTTTCACTGGACTATGTAAAGTACATGTCACTTCAAAATTAAATTAACACATTCCACTGATGACCCAAAAAATCGTACAGCGATGCGACTTTCCACACGTTTAATACTATTTTTTTGACAAAACACATATATGTGTTGCCCGCACGGGCCCGACCGGAAAACACCGTTGTGTTTACCACATTGCGAGACGCGATTTATTTCGAACACACATTTGTGTTAAGCCACACGCCAATACGGATTTTTCACCCAATGGTTATATTTCAACAGTGAATGTATTAAAAAAATTAAAAGCAAGAAAACCGAATATTGGTTTAATTTAACAGTGGACTTCATGTTATTATCGGAAATCAATGTATAACGGACATTTCCTTTGCGGAGATTAAGCAAAATAATTTAAATTTAATTATTCTTAATATTTTAAGGAACATATGTGAAGCTTATTTTCAATTGAGCATCGTGGCTGCACGGATACAAGAGCGGTTTTGAGTGGGTCACCTTGCCAACACATTTTACACGCCGTGTTGTAGAATCTATCCTCAAACTGGAAAAAAAATTGTGTGATTCACAAATAGTTGTACCGAATCTGAGTGTACTTTGTGATTCGTCCGTAATTTCATAGGTTTAAAAACTCTTGTGACACCGGGATATTATACTCTCGTGCAGAGACAAAACAATATGACCGCATGTATGCACTGATAAATCACACGCAGTTTATTGCGAGAGCAAAGAATACTTTCATAAACCTTTAATTGCATTTGTGATGCTTAAGGTAAACGTTATACATAAAATTATCAACTTGCAAATACCGAACGAATATGTATGCAATGGGATTATCATTTTCAACAATTTACTTTTAATCGTTCACGCTTATCGTTTTCCCGGAAATAATAATCCAACATAATACCTTTGCCATACAACTACGTCAAATCATCAAGCCGAAGAATTATTATAGCACTGCTGTGAAGAGTCCTCCAAAAACGTATTATTGCGTAAGTACAAACACAGTTTTTATTGCAGGCAGCATTTGAGCTGTTTGACAGTGCTTAGGATTCATTTCCACTAAAGCCTTGATCAGTGAATCGGGACGATTTGCACAAGTCGAACGACCATTGGTTCAAATTTAAAACACGTGTCCGCTCCGCTTCGATGGACCAATGTGATAGGCCGATTCCCGCGCGTGTTCTCTCCACTGCAATGAAAACGCACCCTTACCGCGGTGTTGATAACATCAAATAAACAAGGTCAATAAGCAGCGTGACACTTGGAACGACACGTTTTAATTACCGTTGCCCTCTTATGGACTACATTAAATGAAAAACACTCAAACGAAGTATTTGCGCTTTAGCGAATTACATTAACGATAGTCGGTTGTTGAATCAGACGTGTTGTGAATTATTCATCATTTAACCTCTTATAGAAATAACATTTACCGAATAAGGAAAACAAAATATATGTCAACGATACTGTTATCAATGGATAATATATATTACCTTAAACGTACCAATCTATGTATAAAATGTACCAAGCAGTATGTACTAATGTATACGCAGTACAAGCAAAACAGGATAAATACAGCTATTAATTGAATTGCTAAATAAATTTACTATTATTGTTTCGGGTTACCTGATTGTTAGCGATTACCGCCGCCCATGGCCATAACGAAGTTAGAGGCGCTGGGCTGCCTCGCTCTATGGAGGACACGGCATTTTGTTAGCCAAATTGGTTTATACTTCTAAGTGACGGCGAAGCTGAACACCACAACGACATGTCAACAACGAGGGAGTGACCTCAAAAAAAGAGATGTGAAGGTTTCTTCTTTGCAGGCAAAACGAAATGTTATTTCTTCTTGGGGTTATAATGGACTAAATTCCGTCGGCTGTAATCGGTCAAGTCGGCCTGACTAAAGCCGGAATTTTATTAAGAAAAATCTCGACTTCAGACACAATTTGGCTTTGGTAATCTTTGTCATGTCTCTGAGAAATATTTGCACGGTGGCATCACTCGGAACTGTCATCAGCATAGCTTTGAATGTTACTATTTATACTACTATACAATATGCAACAATCAAAACCGTACTGGCGATCACTCACGGCCTGATGTTCTGCCCCTCCGACGGGTTGTCTTGGCGGAAGGGTTCTAATAACCGTGGCCTGGTCACCCACGGCGAAGCTAAGAGAAACCCAAACACGGTGCGCCTAACTTAACCCAAACCGGTATAGGTTTGGTCAGAAGGGGCGCTCTGAGTGGATCTGGCTTCTGATCTGGTGTGGCCAAAACTCCCCGTCCTCTGCATTTGAGGTGGAGTCACGGGGAAAGAGAAGTGTCGATAGGGCGTAGGCCGCTCACTCTATCCTCCGCGACTGTGCAAGGCTGCACAGAAAGGCAAGATAAGGAATATCGTTATTACGATATGCTGTCCTCTCTAGCCTCTGTAGCCAAAATAGGCCTATTGTTCGAAAAATATCATCATAGAACTTTTTAAAGAATTTTTATAAACTTATTTCAGACAGATATCCCAATAATTTTTATATTTTCTTCGTAATTATATCACGATACCAGTATTTTAAAAGTAATATTTAAAAGAAACTGAATCGAATTTATATCATAAGGAACATTCCAATAGCACAATGGATAACATTCATAAATATAATTAGTGTGAAATAATAAATTAGACTTACTTCCAACAATGGCGGGTTGCCAACCGCTAAGACGACAATATGAATACTTCTACTGTTTGCCAATATCCTAGCCGTAGCAATTTTTTGGAGGAGCTGGTCTATTCGCGCGGCAGGTTATAAAAAGAAGTTACCCTACCACGTAAAGTAATTTAAAATGTTTACCCGCAGCTCTATTCGAGTGGATTATGTTTTCTAGCCCGTTTTCCCGCTTTCCGAAATTTCACAAGTAAAAAATTACCTATGTAACTCTACGTTGAACAAATTACGTCTTTGCCTAGCATCGTATCAATCCGTTGATCCATCGTTGCGTGATAAAAATACTTACCAATGAATAAAATCTAATATTTAATAATCTTAAAAAGTATTCGGGTTATATGGTAGTGATGCTTCGATATTTTTCACGGTATTTGTCGTGTACAATATTCAACAAGTTTCTCTTGTATTCTCTTCGTGTCATTATTACTCAGTTTTTATAAAGATTATTAATACTTTCTATAGATATTTATCAAATATTTTTAATTAATCAATTAGCGAAACACACTTTATCATTATTATTATAAGGGGAACCTATATAATCCTATTATCTACAACGTAAGCACGTTCTAATTCATTATTGCTTATGATAACATATAAAGTTGATAAGCAAATAGAGTATTAGTCCTTTATTTTATACCTATTACTCGTTGCACTTAATTTAATACCGCACTGGCTTTGCCTGCGAGGATTTTCAAGTTTTTCCGGAATAGAATGTATAATATACAAAAATAAATTGTAACGATACGCTGTTCTATCGGTACGTGAATGTCGAACAAACACACGTTTTGAATATATATAAAACGCGCGAATATATATAAATCGCTGTATTGAACGATTTTTTGGGTCAGCGGTGAATGTGCTAAGTTACAATTTTAAAATGCAAAAACTAAATTAAAAATCCTAGCAAAAGTAACTTTTGAATAACTATTTCTAACGGTTGCACCCATAGACGCTGTAAGCGTTTAATCACACCTAACTGAAATTATAATATAGCCTACCTAAGTAATAATATATCAAACAAATTTTTACGGTGGTAGTAGACTTTTACGGTATTAGGATAGATAGTCGGTATAGTGGAAATTTATCGGTGGTAGAGTCACGCAGCTGTTCCCGCTGTAGAATGGGCCGGCTCGAACCGGATTAGTGCCACGACCTCACAGAAAATCGGCGTGAAGTGGAAGTGTTTTTGATTCCGCATTTCGTCCGGTGAGTGAGGTGGCCGG
>DWHO01002415.1:0-13400 GCA_018247575.1 Eurytides lysithous rurik
GACGTCAACCCGGAGAAAAGCGTAGCGATACACTTCACCCGGGCTAACTTCCTAACCAAACCTCTCATCGGTCCTCTATACTGTCCGACCTATAATGTCGTACGCTTGCCGAAGCATTCGCGCACGTTAATCAGTGTTATCTGAACCGCCTTCAGCTGATACAAAATAAGTTCATCCGCTCCGCCACCGGGGCGCAGTAGTATCAACGTAACGACGAACTGCACAGTGACTGCAGACTACCGAGGGTACTTGAGCACTTCCGCGATCTTGTAACTCGATTTCTTGTAACCGACTGTCGTACGTAGCCGACAGTACCCCAATTAATTTTAATTTTATAAGTTACAATTTTGACACAACACGCATGTCCTCGTGCGTGACCCCGCAGGACGTGGGGTCTATCCAGTTCGTGGAAACTAGCATTTCCACGGATTCGGCGATCCCATGAAGCTTTATAAAGCCGCATAGGCTAAAAGCATCAACGTCAGTCCAGATAAGAAGATAAGACGTTTTTACGTAAAGGCCGCAAACACGTGTCGGTCGACGTGTTGTAAGCAGCAAACACTTTTGTGGCTCGCAAAAAAAAATAGGCAATGACTTGTTAAATTTTTGCAATGGTTACAAATTTAATTAAACAACTATAAACAGATTTATTGCATATAAGTATTTTAACATTTTTGTCAAAAAGTGAATTGCTGCCAAAAGCAGGGTAATCAGGCAATCTTACCGATACAGACGCTCCTGAAGAGCCGCCCAGTCCGGCTCCGGTGCGTCGCCTGCCTGCACCAATACCAGTGCTAGTACCGGTAGCAGCACCGGTACCACCAGCAGCACTAACACCTGCCCCAGCACGGCTCCAGCCTCCAACAAACGGCCCCGACCCGCGTCGTCGCGTCCACCGCTGCGAGTTCCCCGCCTGCGACAAGGTCTACACTAAGAGTTCTCACCTCAAAGCCCATAAAAGGACGCACACTGGTACGTATAATATTCAAAAGAGATCTAAGTTTATTCTCTTCGATAATTAGCGTTTTTTTTATCAATCCATAAATATATTTGATATTGAGACATATCCATATATGATAGATATATATGTTTGACAGTTGGATTTGCGCTATACTAAGTATCCATTAACTATCTTAGTAACATCTGTTTTTTTTTTAAACCACAACACAGTAATGCTTAAAGATACTGGAGCCAAAATGCAGTAGTACCGTCCCCGGCAGACTGCAAATGAGTCCGTATTCCATATAAACAACAATGTAATTATGTACTGAGTAATAGATGGGCAGGTTGTTTGGTAAAGTACCCCAAGCTCATGGCAGGAAATCCTATGTAAGCTTTTTTCTAACTTCTGAGTTTCATGTACTATTTTAAATAAAGCTAAATATAGGTGATGTTGCAATCGTTTAGCTGTCATGCGAAGACATCACTTAAAATTGGTGAAGTTTAGGATAATTTCGCTGTACGAGTATAACTGTGAAGCGCATTCAACATAATGAATACTATAAATTATCTTATAATAATAAATACTTACGTAAATTGCTTTCTACGAGGCATATTGTAAAATATGCCTGGTTTAGGATAATTTCTAAGAATAAGGTCACTTACAGACAAAATGTAAATTTGTTTCGTTTTTGTTTTTTTCTTTTGAATTGCGAACAGGGCTCAGTTATTTTACATAGTATCAACACGTCTCGTTGAGAAAATGTCAAGGCAATGTTTTTTTTTACATCACAAAAATAATAGAATGTTTCAATGCATACATAAACAATTGATAAACTTGTCCGAAATATAACTAGAAAGAATCTACTTTTGTTACTTTTGTTTAACCATGACAAATTTATTTCAAAAATACAAATTTAACAACGCAACATTGTTTTGAAACGATCAACATTCTGCAAGTTCTACGCAACATGGAAAATTGGCACAATGAATTGCCAACGTTACGAAATATCGTAGAGATTTTGAATAATTGAAAATAGCGCTTATCTAGTATTCACTGTATTGACCCGTTTCGAATGCTTCCAACTCTCCCCGCCGTTCTGTTTTCTTTTGAATGTATAAATATAAAATCTGGTAACGTAATGTCGACCCGGTTTTGATCAGTCGTTGGATAGATTTTGTTTATGGCAGATATGATAGCTACGTAATGAAAGCGCGATACGTTAGAAACTGGGCCATATTTTATATTCAAAGAATCGCCTTCTGTACTTTAAATGCTGAAGTGATGTTTACACAAGCGTAATATTTTTACATAATTCTCTGATTTTACACAAATTTCTACTCACTGTATAGTTGGAATTTAAATTTAAAATTACAAACGATATAAATTGTTGATTTAATATTCTGTGTTGTTTACGTGCATTACGAGTGAGTCAACTGTGCACTATAACGGTCGCCGTATAATCGCAAAGTCGGAAACCGACGCATTGTTATATCTAGTTGGACACAAGGCTGAATCCTCAGATAAACCGCAGCTTATTATTTCTAAACTGATATGTGATGAAAAACGTACCACGTCCGTCATTCGTCCGTGCGGTGAATCTAACCATTAATTATTTGTTTTACGTATAATGTTTATTCCTGATTTCGAGTTAATGTACTGCTTCTAGATACTGGACTACACCGCCCAAAGGTTTGGCATGAGAGCTACAAAACAATGCAAAGTAAGATTTCCGTGTCTTCGCTTAGAATTGAAACTAAAGGTCCTGTTTTTCAACACACAGCAATTGCCCCACGACAACTCGGAGTACTGAAACACAGCCCGGACTATCTTTACTTGTAAAGACAGTTCAGGCTGTTTCTAATTGTTCTAAGGTTCGCTTACAACGAGTCAGTAATTCTTTTTATGGGCAATGTATACGTTTTTACAATCCAGGAAACGTCCAAAAAGCTCCTATTGCTGAATTAAAAAAAATAAATAAATGGACGTCTGTGTAAATGTTTTGTCTACAGGTATAGCACACCTTGATGTGATCGCCTCCAGGATATTGCAAGATTAGAGAAAGTCATAAAAAGTTTAAACTTAATTTTAAAAAAATTCTTTTGCCTGTTCTCAGGGCTCTTCTCAGTATTTTTTCCGAACTGGTAGTGATAGGTGGTCCGGAAAGTTTGTACCGATTTTCGGTAGGTAGTGCGAGAGATTTGACTGAATATATCACAGTTATTGAAAACAAATGACATGTTTTTCAAATTTATCTTTGCCTGTGGTGGACGTCCTACCTGGGCGTTCTTAATCTTACAGGTCGAAAATTCCACACATTCCAAACCGAGCACAACCACTCTCGCACTGTTCTTTCGGCTATAGCATCCTCATCATCAAACTTTTTTCCAAAGATGACTAAAGCTATCTTTTTTAGAATACATATTCTACATACACATGTCATTTTTTTTTCAATAATTGTGATATATTCGGTCAGGTCTCTCGCGCTACTTAACGAAAATCGGCAGGTACTTTCCGGGCAACCCAATAGAACGTTAAAAAGAGATTGTTAACCAATACAAATTTTGATAATTTTTTCCGTTTCTTTTCGAAAAATTGACGACATAGTTTACACTTTTACACTGGTCCAAACTCATACCATTCAGAGTCATATCCACGCCCGACGGCCTTTGATCCAGCATTAAATAGATTGCCAAACACGGCATGGCATATTATCACTACCGGTATGCGCGGCTTTAGTTAACGTTTGAGCATGTCGCTCAATGCTTGCAGTGTAAATTAGAACGACAATACCGTACTGTAGAATCATAAACACGTATATAATTTATATTATATATTAAGTAAACGCACAAGTAATAGGTAAGCCTCTAATGGTCTTTACGAGACGCCCGTATTTCTAGTCTTAATACTTAATACTTGTCTATATTCCCTACTCCTCAAAACTTGTATATCATTTTTGATAATCATAAATTCTGCAATACGTGTCGATTTACTACCACTTATTCTCACACACTCTTTACTAACAATTTTGCATTAGTATTATAGACTGTATTTATCTTTTAAATACCTCAATTAGTTTATATCTCAAATAATTAAAATTATTTAATAAGAAATTATTAAAATAAAATGAGATTTTTGTCAACATTTCATAATCTTTAAAAAAAAATTCCTAATCGATTCGCGCTTTTAAGTTGGAAACATATTTAACACCTACTAAAAATTTGCTTTAAATAATCGCTCGTATGTAATTTCTTAACAACCAAATCATTGTGACGGGGAACGGGGCTACAAAATACAATAATTTAAATCACCGAATCAATATACTAAACTTCCAACATAAACTTTGGGGTGCATTGAAAAATATGTTTTACGACGTCAATTTTAATGTACGTTGTCATTCGACGGTGACTCGCAGTATACCGATCATCTGGTTAGCTGTGTTTTCTTTTCGTCTGAAGAATTAAAAGACGGCGAGGACTAGTTAAAAATATCACAGGATAAAAATATGATAGCCGGTGGATTTTGAAACAGCAAATGTGTAGGATGATATGCGTGTAAGCGTCTGTGCCGCTCTAAGAAAACAATTTATTACTTACGTTTATTTGAAATCAGAGTTTTTAGTGTCCCATTACCAGTTGATGCATATGTATCGTTTTGATAGAATGCTACATCATATATTTAAAGTAAATAGAATCGTCGTACTCCTTTGGTTTCCAATTTAAACAATGGAAACGGACGTGAATTAATGACAAAAAAAACCGAAGTGTGGAACAATCCGATTTAAAGTTAGTACTACCGTAGTAGGATAGATCCTACTTTTACATACATTATTCTGTTCGAAATGAACATGATGAAAGAAACTGACATAAACTGCTGAAAATCAAAAAAAAAATCATTAAAAGCGAGTACTAGTACTTACTAGAGTAATAAAGCAAAATATAGTGCAGCACATTACATGAAGTTTTGAACGATACTTTATGTAGTGAGTTCTTTTCTGAATATTTGCTCTCATTTTCTCGGTTAAGGCGCTATCCACGTTGAGCTCACAAGCTCTGTTCTTGCTCTGTTTCAGGCGAGAAACCATATAAGTGCTCGTGGGAGGGGTGCGAATGGCGCTTCGCTCGTTCGGACGAGCTGACCAGACACTACCGCAAACACACCGGCGCAAAACCGTTTCGCTGCCGCCACTGCGAGCGCTGCTTCTCCCGCTCTGACCACCTGGCGTTGCACGCCAAACGCCACGCGTAGCCAGCCAAGCCCGCTACTCCCAGAAGTGAAACCGAAACCGCGCTACAATAAATAAGCTATCCAACTGATGTCCTCATTAGGTGTGTTTCACACGGGCCGCGCGCTCATACCTTACCCTTTTTGCGATATAATTTGCGATTTTGTGTCCTCGGGCTGTTGTGATTTGTGATCTAACGGAATTGAATTTTGTGATTAGCGCGTTCGGTGTTTTTTTCTTACTCTCGTTTCGCTTTTTGATGTCGCGTGCGCCCAACCGGGTCAAGCCAAAGAATATCGCTACGCACCGTAGCTGAGTCAACACTCATTGCACCTAATGCTTTAAAGTTATATTTTAATTCCTTATGATTAATGTAATATTATTATTTTATTATTATTATTTTGTATAATTTTTATTGTCAAGAAAAGAAAATGTTTAATCTCTTCGAACGTTTCGGCCCACACCGTTGCAGTTCTTTGTTGCATTATGAGAACGTTTTTATATTTGCCGTTGTTTATTGTGTAATAGTTGTAGCTTTGTGAACAGAGCGTTTTTTTTAATGCCGCCCGGTTGCATAGCGGCCAGCGGCAGTTGTGCCATCGTTCGCGGCTGGTGTGCGGGTGCGTTTGTGTCCCGGGATGCGATACGCACTCGCACGCCATCCCCGCTAACCTGCATTTCAAATTACGTGACATATTATTTATTGAATCGCGGGATGTTCGGCAGATAATCCCACCGACGCCCAGCACAACCCTAGTTTTAAGCTTAGTAGGATGTGCGTCGCGTTACCTGATGTCGTGCCGGTGTTTCGGAACAGTTATCGGTTTAAAGGCCATAAGGCTCGTTCTGTCTGTAACCATCAGCCTATAACCCATTATAATATCGTGTGAAAGTGATCTTTGGCTGTTGCGAAAGATCGGCAAAAGTTGTATGTTTATTTTGTACTATTTTTATGTTTAAGGTTCATTATAGCGATATATTTGCTTTAAGCTGTCACTTTTACTTTTTCATTCCTATGATGTTAGCCCAGCTGTGTAGTCCCCACGGATAAATTTCAAGCAATTTGCTAATATCTGCTTTATATTGTACACAGCGGGGCTTAATTTATATTACAGCCACGCCTTTACACACGTGGTACTCTAAGGAAACTATATATATTTTTATCAATAATATAAGGGAATGTTTATTCATAAAAATATAAGCAAAGGTCATTTATTTCAAACAAACGTATACTATGTAGAGACGTTTACAAGTTGATTCTGAAACACAGTCGCTTATTTATAGTTGAAAACTTGAAATTTGTCGCAAATTGATTAAACTACCTTTAGCGGGTTATAAGTTTCATCATTACCACAAGAATTTTATGATAGACAATTTAAAGAATTCTTTCTATAATTTTAACTTAAATTATTAACAATGGTCTTATTTGCAAAACTTACGAACAGTTACTTAGGCTTCAAGTCAAGGCATCTTTGCTTTTAATAGCAATTTGATTTTAAGAGCAATTGCCAATTATTTAATCAGTTATAAAAAAAACACAAACTATAAAGCCGGCGGGACTTAGTGTGTACAGGGTGTTGTGGTAATAAATATAATGTTTTCTACACGCTCAAAATTAACTAATTCAACAAATATTTGAACCTAACGAATAACATAAAACTATCCACCGAAGTCTTTTTGATACGTTTTATCTAATTAATAATATATAAGTGCAACGACTGCTAAAATTTCTACTGCCATATATAAATTAATGTTTTAAAAGTACGACAGTGCGTGATTTGGTTTGTAATAAACAATTGAAACCATGACATATTTTATTAGCGGTCGTTAATCTTTCACTAAGCGTGATTTTTTCCGGGGGCCCATTAGGCAGTCACAAGTTTGATACTATGCCTTCTTCATAGGCGAGTTTTCAGACGACCTCGGATCTTTGAAAAACTTATTGATTTGTCACGCATCAAAAATAATGTTAATGTACACCGAATTGCCAAATGCACAGTCATAGTTTTTATATTTGTAAAAAAAATTACTACGAAATCGATTACATTTACTAATGGATTTTGAAAGCATTACGTCACAATTTATTTTTCTTGATAGCCTTTAATTTTTAAGCTTTTTATATAGAAAACATAATTCATTGTGTTGAAAAATTTAAATCTCAAAAATAAAAGAAACGCACAACAGAAATACCACTGAATAATTAAAAGAATAATTTTTTTGTGAGGTAAATAATATTGACCCATCGAATATTTGCACCGTAGTTTTTGTCTGTGGCTAACGTAGAGCACAAAAGTACAAGACGTCTCAACTTGATGTAAATGAAAAATATAAAAAAAAAACAATAATTGCCCGGAGTAAACATTTATCCTAATTGAGATCGACGTTGAAGATGTCACAAGTTGAATATTCTCTAATCGAATTTAGTGTTTTAACTTTTTCTTGTTTGTCGTAATATCGATCTATTATTATTGGAAATTTGATAACTCCTTTTATATTCTATCTGTGTGTATGTATCGGATAATGTAAAGATAATAATTTTAAGAAAATATTTAAAAATGTGATTCATATGTTTATCCAGTGTGTAGTAACTTATGTGTTATAGATATAATGTGTTATAGAGAACGTGTGTAACTTCGTCTATATTAATGTGCTACAGGCAAAGTATAGATGTGATTAGATATACTTAATATATTTAATATTGTGCACAAGTGCTGGCAACTGCATGTTAGTAGAAATTTAGATACGAAAATATATTTAAAAATATTGGCATTAATCAATTGTAAGTGTGTACCTATAGTTACATGAAATATACGTTTAAAATTAGCAAATTTTTGATGTTAAAGTTGCGGCTGTGTAAAAAAGAATCAACATGTTTATGGGTTTAGCATGAACCTACTGAATTATGGAAGCACGTTTTTCTCTCTATCCATTGAGGTGGGCTTTGATTTAACAATTGATAATGTTTTAAAATTGCAGGGATACATGCTTAAAGGTTGTCCAGTTCTAAACCTAAAATAATATTCAATATATGCAATACAATATATAAACAATAGAGTCAAACTAATCACTAAACTTCAGCTCTTCTTTGATTGTTTTACCTATATGTACTTGATCAATTCAAGTTATTATAAGTGATTGCTTTAAAGGTAGATTATATCACTTTAGTATTACAAACTTTTCACTATAGAATTTCTGTCATGACCACATAAGTTTTTGTATTTATTTATATTACTTATACTAAAATGTTAGGTTTGTAAAATTTAAAGATATCATTAAGTTGAAGCTTAAATTTTTCAACTTTTTTGTCATGTTATAATTACTTTTATGCACAAATATGTGTAGCTGTCCATTTATCAAAAAAAAAGTTGTTTCTAAAATGCTGCTGGCTTGGTGTTGCAAATATATAATTATATTTTACCAATGTTTAAGTAACATATATTGTCTTTTAGAATGTTATTTGTATCTAATAGAAAACTGTAATATTATATTTTTATAAAATATTAATCTCATTATATGGTACTTGCTTTTTACTTTTTGTTAATAATAACCTGTTTAATGAATTTGTAAAATTTATTTTGCAATTTCTTCACTTCATGATTTCATAGAAACATGGGTGGTGTTTCCTTGTTTACATTTGGTTTTAAATTTAAAATTAAAGTCAAATGTTGGGTGTCCCACAATACGGGCTTGTAGCTATAAATTCAACATGGCGGAGAAACATATTGGACATATCATTTGTGCCAAAAATCATGTATGACAATGCAAACATGTCTCTGTATACTGTTATGAAACAAAGATTTAAACATGTTTTTATGTGAATGTTTTGTCAGTACAAACCCATGGTAACATCACTCTAATAAATAAAAACATAATTGTGCTAAATTAATTTATATATACTGATATATTAATAACATATTTTGCATAAAATTATATTTACTGTTATTATATTATTTTAGTAAGCGTAATGTGGAGTAAATATTATTAATTTAACATTAAGCACATTAGCATTAATTTTTAACATTTATGTGCAATAGCTTAATTAGCTGATAAATGAAATGTAATTTGCATAATGTAACATTCAACAGTACATTCCAGTGTGCTTCTAACTCAGTAGGTTGATGCTTTTAGAGCAAGGTCTTGATGTTAGATGATTAAACTAGTAAGTTGATAGCAGGTTGAGTCACAGACATAAGTTACGCCTGCATTGCCAGTATGAATTTTTGATTCTTACTTAATATGAATCACGTAATATTGATGTCTATGTTTATAAATAATATTGTTGTGCATTCAGCCAAACCATATTCACGATTTTTGTAGTGTGATAGTATATCAATATTTTAGCGTGATCTATAATAGGGTATTTAACATCTTAATTAATCGAGTGAGAGAGATCTATAATAGGGTATTTAACTCAGTTTAATTTCATGTCAGAAGAGGTATAACACATATATATATATATATATATATACTTTACATAAATTTCCAAAAAAAATTGTAACCAAACATTAAAGAGTGTGACTTCATAATCACTTATTATTCATTATATTATAATTGGATGACAATCAAGATTATAAACTTAAAAACAAATTCCCTATTAGAAAACTCCTCACTAATAATTTTGATAAATGTACTAATTTTATGTACTACATAAGTCTTATAGACTAAGTGTGATGAAAAATATATGTGAGCTCTTTAAAAATCATTTTGGATTAATCTTTAAAATTATAAGAATAAATATGTAGGTATGATACTATGATGTGGCAAAGCACAAATTAAGCATTCATGTATTTGTCATTACCTTGCTACATTAATATGAATTAGTAATAAATTATAATCAATTTATAGAATACTATGATCTGTCAATGTTTAATAAGTATCAATTTTGACATTAATATGCCGATTGGTGTAATATCAGAAATAATTTCTATACTAACACCTTTGCAAATTTTTGACTTAAGCCAAACCGAGGAATATGCTTGCAAAAGGGGAATTTGTCTTATATTTTTTAACTTTTACAATAGTACTCTTGGATTTTTGGAATTGAAAGAAATTTAAAATATATGTAATCACAAAAATTTCATAATGTTAATTAAAGCCATAATGTTAAATATAGCTGTATTAGTGTAAAATTCAATGTACTGAATTAACCTTGATAATCGTCATTGGCGAAGTTCATATTAAATCCCCTTAGTTTACTATTATATCATAGTATAAGAAAGTTTAACAAGTAACGGCTTATCCTTTTTATGAGCCATGCTGATCAATGTACATACCTAATACATTTTAGTAGACACTAATCTTATATCTACAAATAACATAAAACATTGATTGTGACTGTTCTCAACTATAGTTTCTGATATTAGTCTGGTGGATATGTATAATTAAGTGTGGCCCATTCGACGCGTCGGGTCGTATTATGTAGCATATTGCATTTTATATTAATAAATTTTTCTTATATGTGGTTCTATCTGTTTTTATTTCGTTTACTTCAATTACAATGAAAAATGTTAAAATTACCTGTAATCTTCATTTATCGATGATTATTTTTTTCTAACAGGTGCAATAGTTATGATTTTTACACACGGTTTTATTTAATGTCAAAAACATTTGTGGTCGCGGTCGTAAGCTAAATTTGAGCAGTCTTTTTATTTATAAAATAAAATGAGTTACCTTCCAAATGCCATTTCTTGATAAATACTATGGATTATTTAGTGACAGCTAATGAAAATGCCATCTCAAGGTACTATGGGACGATACGCATAACTTTACGATTTTAACAGTTTCCACTATTCATACATAGATGGCTCTTAGTTCAACTAAATTGATTTACAATATGAAAAGTATATTGTAAATTAACTAGAATATATATTTTTGTGAATAAACGATTGAAGTGAAAGCCAATAGTACAAAGACAAAGGTTAAAACGTTATATTTAAAAATAATACTTAAACACTACGCGTTTTAACGTATTATTTTATTATCAAATAGTCTTTAAATTTTTCATTTTAATAGTTTTGAAATAAAGCTATGTTGTATCAAATTAACAATATTCGATAATTTCTCTAACTTTTGAAAAATTATAGAAGCATGTTTTGTTGATGATACATTTGATATTCAGTATTATGACATACCATTATATTCCCTTCATTTTTTAATTATTTTGTTCTCTTATTCATACATGCATATCTATTTATTTGCTGCGCACCTTTAAAATGTACGCGCGGAATGCAACGCGCGTTCAATTCACTCATCGTGATTATCGATCGGTGTTATTATTGAACTGTGTCTGTCCAGTCAGTCTCCGGGGTGAAATAAAAAAATACAAGGTTCGTAAGAAATTAGTTAAATTGAATTAATAAAAATGCAACATATACACTTTATGAGTTTTTATAAAGATATAACTGTATTACATTAGTAGAATCTTATATTTTATTTTATCCTACGTTGTTTAAGAATCACAATATAATGTACTTACTGTGATGAATTAATAAAATGACGATGCTACGCACTTAAACCCGGCTTAAACCACGGCCCTGACCCTGATATTAAACTTTCCACTGACGTTCAGAAACGCGCTTGCGTGAATACTGTACTGTACCTATAGGAGTTTACATAAAATCCCCGAGCGACCAATTGGAAATGTAACGAATCGTTACCACGGCGACACGCTCAGACAATGGATCGTTTTTGTGCAACAAGTAAAACGAACGTAAAAGTTCGAACACAGAAATGGCGCGAAAACAAATCCACTAGGAAACGAAAGCTAGTGTCGATACGTCTTAGAGCCAGAAGGTTATTTCGAACTTGTGTTCAAAAAGGTTTCGGAACAGGAATATGGCTTCCATACTTAGTTCAAATTGTATGATTTTAGCTACGGTATACATTCAGCTACTTTCCTAAAAATAATTTGGTTTACTATCTGTTAACCGTCTTACTTTCCGTACTGCAAAGACAGCAGCGTCGAGTTTAGCCACTAGTGTTGAGAGATGGATGTTCCACAATCATTACGCTCGGCTTCGTTGTTAAGAATCAAACTTTGATTTTGAGGTATTTATAACCTGAGAGCTCGAGATTCCCTGCGGGATGTTTTTAAAAGAACTGGTATTTTACCGGTTGCCTCGCAATATATACTTTGTAATATATTGTTCTTTCGACAAAACCTTAATTAATAATTTTATAAAAATCAGTGACAGACACTTGAAATAGAAATAAGTTTGTTTTTGATCAGCTCAGTTTCGATCAGATCAGTCAGCTCGATTTCGTCTCCAAAAAGGTGAAAACATCCCTCATGGGCTTTTGTATACACATGTTTAATCAAACTGCACAAATTATCTTAGATCTACCACTTGACCCTTTTAAAAATATAATTAAGAACATTTTATTGCTTAAAGTATACTACAATGTTCAGGACTTTCTAGTAGAAATAAAAATGCGTGAAACTTAATTGATTGACTCGTATATGGGATAGATAGCTATTATTTGCTTAACGTACTGTAACGGTATTTTATAAGAGCAACTATTGAGTGTCTCGCCGGCTCTTCTCAACAGAACTGCATTCCGAGCCGTTAGTAGTTTCCGTTTTAAAAAGTAAAAATGCTGTTTCGAAAGTGCTTTTAAAGGCCTATTGTGATTTGATTTGTTTTGACTTTCGACTTTGACTTATATTAGGTAAGATGGATTCAACACGTTGAATTTCTTGGTATTAAGCACTAATTTATCAATTTGAAACGCAATAGAGCACCCTAAAGGAAAACTGTGCAAGACGGTTTTTTTATTTACGTTGTGCCAATCGTAAAAATATATATAATATTAAGCTACTAACTATAAGGTAATAATACCTTACATATAGTAACTTATCTTTGTGAATGCAGGAACTTATTTATTATATACAGAAATATAATGTCTTAAGAAAAAAATAAGGTTTAAATGTTACTTTGTATTAAACAAAGTAACATTTAAACCTTTTTTGTTTGCAAAAAACCAACAAAAATAAATCAGTAGTGTGAAATAAACAGGAAATCAATCATAGCAGCTGAAACAATTGAAAATGTAAATGTATAATAGCATTTTAGTGATATCTAAATATAAAATGACTTCGACGCACAAAAAAATTTCTTAGTCAACAGTTACTTACTTTTGTTTAATTTATCAAATCAATTCAAATTATCTTTATTCAAATAGGCCTTTACAAGCACTTTTGAATCGTCATTTTTACATTTTGTTCGTGAGAAAGCT
>DWHO01002416.1:0-13396 GCA_018247575.1 Eurytides lysithous rurik
GCTCACCTGATGGTAAGTGAACGCCGCCGCCCATGGACATCTGCAGCATTAGGAGGCTTGCAAATGCGTTGCCGGCCGTTGATTCATAGTCTTAATGTGCTTTCAATTTGATGATGAATATAATTATCTCAAATTTTGGGGAAAGCGGATGTTTAAGGATATATAACGCCAGCTTGGAGGGAATAAAATAATTTCTTAAATACGTCTACTTCCTGTTAAGTTCTCTTTTATCTTTACTGCTTTACATATCGGAAGGTCGTGGGTTCGAATTCCGCGGAGTACAATGACTTTGTGTTGTTGTTTTTTATTTGGATTAGGGCATTAAAAGTAAGATAATCCATGCGTCGGATGGGCATATAAATAATCATCCCCTACTTCATCTCTACCTGTCGATATCAACTAGCGGTGGCTTGAGGAGTCGTAACTAAAAGATCGGTTTAATGTCGCCACCTCTTTCGTCAAAGGCAGTCAAATAAGTAAAAAAAGGTAAAAAATAAAATTTGACTGCAAATAGATCTATCAATACCCTCAAAAGATACTTTTTACGACTTTTCATGCTGTATCTTCGAAATTCAAAGTCCTATTGTAGACAATTTTTTGTGCCTAGACCAGTGATTCGCCGCCAGCGCCACGACCTCATAGAAAATCTTGCTACAGTTGAGATGTTTGCGCTTCCGCTTTTTGACCGGTAAGTGCGGTGGCCGGTGCCCAACCCCTTTCCTCCCCTCCCTATCCCTCCTCCACGTCTCTTACAAAAATTTCCACCGTAGAGGCTGGCAACTCGTATGCAAGACATTTGATATTGCCAATGGCAATGAGCAGCGATGATCACTAACCATCAAGTGATCCGGTTGCTTGTTTCCCTCCTACTTCATAAAAAACACAATTGGCAAATATCGATTGACATACATACAAAAACTCCTCCTTCAGTCTTCTTCGTTTAAAAGTGGTGACGATTTCTTATGATAAGTATATAAGTGTTCAAATTGGACGCTAAATCAACAGCAAATATGTATCGTAATCTCAGAAAACATAACGTGATAATTTATTGAATATTGTAATCATTTATTACCTAAAATATCTGCGGACTAACGACCTCTTAGCAGGTTTCGGTCAATGATCTTTAGCAGCTTCGGGGGGACAGGTTTCCTGAGGTTCTTTATTATTAAACCTTTGGGTTCTTCCACTAATATATCATAGAATCATATAGAAAATTTGATGCGTCCACATGGTAGCTTTTAATTAAAAGATTAAGAGATAGCAGTATAAAAATTGTCTTTATGTCGCCGCGTGAGTTATGTGAAATCAAATGGGAAAGGAATTTATAATAATAATGATATCAAGGCACATCTCACACACGGCCATCTAATCTTAAACTAGGCAGGGCCTGTACTATTGTAACTAGACAACTGATAGAGGTACTTATTTTAAATGAATATAGATATTTAAAACCAAGATTTAGGAGAAATACTTCTGCTCGTCGCACAAATATTCTATCCAGGGTGGGAATTAAACCTACGACCATCGGCGTGGCTGCTACGGGCACAAACGACAACAAAAAAGAACGTATATGAGTTGTCAAGCGAAGGTTATCTTGATATCAAATAAAGGGTGTAGCGCCGTCTATCGTGTCTACCATTCAAGAAGAAAGCTTCATTGAGATAAAATTTAGAAGATTAAATACCTTAACTTACTTTACTTTTATTTTTCTCATATTTTTAAATGTGTTACTACCTCGATACACAACTCTTGTATTAATGGACGTCGAACGGGACAATTAATAGGATAATTGAAAAAAAAATCTTTATGTATGAGTACAAGCTATGTTTTTTTAAAGACTGAAGGGTAGTGCGTTGCACTGCTTGTCATGTGGTGACATAATATGGTAGATCCTCATACCCTTATCGTTAAGGGTATGGTAGAGCCATGCAGCTGCTCCCACTGCTGAATGGGCCGGCTCGAACAGGATAAGTACCACGACCTCACAGAAAATCGGTGCAAAGTGAAAGTGTTCCTTCTGCGTTTCGTCCGGTGAGTGAGGTGGGGGTCCCCCATCCTCCTCCCGCCCCCTCTTCCCTCTCTCACTCCCCTTCCTAACTCTGACTCCATCTCCTACCACATCCTCCTTGTCCCTTTCCATCTCTCTCACTCCCTCCCTCGTCCCACTCTTATAATTTCCCCCTTAAAGGCTGGCAACGCATTTCCACTTTCTGTAATGTTGCAAATGTCCATTGGCGGTGGTGATCCCTTACCATCAGGCGAGCCACTTGCTCTTTTGTCAGTCTCCATAAAAAACCCTACAGTTTCCTTTGTAAAATTGGAAACACAGAATACATGAATGTTTGCGTACTGCTCTTTGGCGATAGGTTGAGAAAACCAATGGTGTCGTTTTCACCCGACATACCTTCTACACCACTACTGATTGGCCCGTTGGTCTAGAGGTTAGTGATCCTAACTGCAAGGCTAAAGGTCGTGGGTTCGATTTCCACCCAGAACAAAACATTTGTGTGATGAGCATTTGTATTTGTTCTGTGTCTGGGTGTTAATTATCTATATAAGTATATATTTATAAAAATCTATAAATATGTTTATCAGTTTTCTGATTACCAAATTACAGGCTCTGCCTAGTTTGACATCAGATTGTAATGTGTGAGATTATTATGGCTATTATTAGTCACAAATATACTCATAAAACTCTTTTTCTTTTCCAGCTAATTGTATATAAAATTAGACTTAAAAGTGTGGCTTTTTTATTGGGACGCTAGATGTACATTCAAATAAAACGCAGCGTGGCTTAATCAGGTTCAGGGACAAAAAATTGGTAGTGTCTCCAAACGATTGGTAAAAAATTTAATTAATTTAATTAAATTAACTAATAATTAATACAGACACAAAAAACTTAAACTCCTTATTATATACAGGTCTATTAGTGTAAGTTACAAGTCGACTACTATTTATAATCAAATTTAGGTTTTTGTTTTTTTAAACAACCATGAATGTTATTTACAAATATAAGTTCTGTTCGGTTTCCGTCCCCCAATTATGATTAATTTTATTGATTATACTTCCTATTTGTATAATTTATCATGAATATAACCTTGTTACACAATGTCGATTTTAATATTAGTCTAATGCGAAACATTTATTGTAATATTGATATATATCAATTTTGACGTAAAAATAAGTGCAACCGAGAGAAATATATGACAAATTGACAGTGATTTTTTAATACTGAAATAGATGATATCAAATTACTTCACCTTATTTTTTTTGTGTTAACTTTGACACAGCTTTTTTTAACAAAAGGTGTAGCATAATAAATCCGCCAAGTGCTGTTTATCATTGAAGTAGTTATTTTTATGAACTGACTGACCTTGTGCATCTTTTTTCCAGTACGTTATAAATGAATTTTCTCCATATCTTTATGAGTGCATTAGACGGCAACGGATTGATAAATTCTTACCGCATTATATGGGATCATGTAAGCTTTAAGAACATATACTAAGATTAATGTACAAAATTTATGGCACATGGTTTTCTTCGAAATCTTAACAGTATATACTACATTTATAAATATACTGATATTAAATTTTTAAAGCAAGCCTCCTTACAATTACATTGAGATTTAATTGTATACTGCAGTAGTTTTCTTATACAATAATGGTTTAAGCCCTTTCGCTTTGAATATTGAGTTGTTGGGTGAAAAATGTGAAGAGTACTAAACACTTTAGCATGTACTTATTTGGTCAAAGGTAACAAGTGGTTAATATTTCGTCATCATATATCGTATTGTTTTTATGAATGGCTCGTAAATATTTGACATGATTGTAGGTAACAGACGTTGGTAAGAAAAAAAACACTGATTCAGTAGAAGGATATTATTTTTTTTTAATATCCTTTTTAACTAAATCAGGAGTAAGTTTAACTGATGGTAAGGGACGTACTTGCCCATAACGATTTGCATTTGCAACTGCGTGCGTAGCTTAGTGTTTCACTCGTCACCCAGAGATATGAAAAAGCACATCTTTATGCCCAGTTAGAACGTTAGAAACATTGTCATTCAAAAAGAATAGCATTGTTGCCAGTTGAAAAACAACAGTGCTTTCCTAAAAATAACTGACAAAGTTGTGATTTTTTCCCGGAAGGATTCTGCAAAAGTAATATTCACTAGCAGCGGAAACATTGTAACAGAACGGAAAGACATGGTTTCTTATAATGGATTTTTTTTCACTTTAGCGCAGAGCCCTGTTAGAATGAATACAACTTCGAAAACAACTGATACTGTAAAAGGTTCTTAAATTTTAGTCCTATTTTTTATTTTTTTTTTCATTAAGGAATCAACTAGAACTCAACTACCATCTAAAAGCGTCCCTAAATCCGTAAATATCTTATAACCTGCATAATCGTCGTTTAAAAGTTTGGCGACTGTTTCCTTTTTCTACGCTTGACCGAGTAAGCAATATTCTATTTAAACAACATTCATGTAACATCATTCATGAAAAGTTATCAAGAAAAAGTTTAAAAAAAAATATAAGTTACAAAGTTGTAATTTCAAATTTCTTCTCTTTTTTGTCATACTAAAAGAGATTTTACAGGTTTATTGCTAATCTAGCTAATCAGCTAATTAAAAATATATAAACAAAAATGTGACTTTCAATTACGTATTTGACAGTATTCTGGCTAAAATATACATGTAAGTTTACAAAGATGATTTTTCTATCCAATGACAGTTTAGGCAGCACCAACTTAATAAAAACTTATCTTACCTTACATTTTTGATTCAGTAAGACAATATTAAGTTAACAGCGATCAAATAAGTTCTATTGAATAATGTTTAACTTGACCCGCCATTGGCATAGATCGCATAGACAAACAAATCTTTCAATATTTACAAATACAAGTAATATTTATGATATCACCTAAGATTTTCAGTTCGCACTTTGGTGTACGTGCACTATTTCACTTTCGTCACCGGTGGTGAGACAACCAGTCTTGTTTGATCATATCGGCTCCCTTTTCACCGATCATTATCACAGCAGCGTTAGTATTGCCACTAACGATAGTGGGCATGACGCTGGCGTCTATAACCCTTAGTCCCTTAACGCCGTTGACCCGCAAGCGCGGGTCGACGACAGCCTTCTCGTCCCAAGAGGGGCCCATCTTCGCCGTGCCGCACTGATGGTATATCGTCATCGATATCGTCCTCACCTGACACTCGATATACTCGTCTGACATGAACTGGAACTGTTTGCAGTTTGGTAACGGCTTCATGTACAGCCTGGACCCGAACTGTTTGAACGGCGATGCGTTTGCCACCTGCAGGGCGATCTTGATCCCTTCCACTAAACGGTTCACGTCCAACCTGTCTTCGTGATATCGAGGATTCATTAACGGGTAGTCAAAGGGGTTAGAGCTCCTTAATTTCACATATCCTCTCGTATTCGGTCTTAGCAAAAGAGGCATTATTGTCCAAGCATCTTTGTTCGCGATGGGCTTGTACACGGTGTCGTAAACCTCGTCCGTGAGCCCTAAAATTTTTCTAACTATTTGACCATTGTCTGACGAAAATGATGCCGGTGCCATGTGGAATTGGATGTCAGGCCACAATCCAGAACTGTTCGCGTATTTCGTATTCACGAATGCAATGCCCTCCAATCCGCCCAATGTAGTCATCGGCCCTCTTTCGTTGACTACGTAGTTCATTGTGACCGGGAAGGCTTGAAAACGATTCTGCACGATTGCTACTGGCTTATCGACCAAAAACGTTAGACCTCCCACACCAACGTGGTCCTGCAAATTCTCGCCGACTGGTAAATCTTTTAAAACTTTAATGCCCACGTCTCTCAAATGGTCTTTCGGGCCTATTCCTGATAACATTAATAATTGGGGACTGTTGATAGCGCCAGCTGACAGAATGACTTCTTTCCTCGCGAACACCACTCTTTTCATACCGTGCTTAATGAATTCGACCCCGTACGCTTTCATGGTAATAGGGTTTATTAACACCTTGGTGACTTGAGAGTCGAGGGAGATGTCTAGATTGCGTCTGGTTCTCACTGGTCTTAGGAATGCCTTCGCTGTACTACAACGCGAGCCACGTCTGATTGTTCCCTGGGCTATCATGAAACCGGTCTGAACAGCTCCATTGATGTCCCTATTTTCGTATCCAATTTCTACCCCCGCTTCGACGAAAGCAGCCACTAAGGGCGTCCTCCAAGGTGCTTCCTGCACGGTTAAGTAGCCACCCCGCCCATGATATTCGCTCTTGGACAAATAAGGGTTCCTGTTGTCTTCAGATTTGATGAAGTATTTCAGCACATCACGATAACCCCATCCAGTATTACCGAAAGACTCCCATTGATCGAAATCATATCGGTTGCCTCGTACGTAGATCATATAGTTTAGAACGCTGGAGCCGCCAAGCACCTGAAACGTAAAACATAGGCCTAATTATCAATATGAACACATAATACAATACGTAAATTTCAGTTTCAGCTTATATTTGAATCTCTCTTATCTTATATGTAAACTGCAGTTCTTTGAAAGAAACGTAAGACAAAGATATTTAATCCATACTATACCATAAACATCATTCGTGTACGCCATTGATTAAACATTAAAACAGTGAAAAAATTTTGAGAGAGCTTGATAAAGGAACCAGAGAATAATTCTACATTCTTTGTCGAAGCTTAAAAATAATTGGAAAAGACAATTAAGGTTTTGTAGGAAAGGCAGTATGTTATAATACTGTTGTAAAATATTTTCAGCTTAATCGGATATACGGCTTCCGGAAGAACTGTAATTTTCACGAATTGCCCAAATCTTAATTCCAATAATAGAGTCACACCTATGCGCTGGTATTAGAATTTTTGATGAGAATTGGCTGATTGGCACTGGCAATTGGAGATAGAGTATTTGGATAATAAGGCCATCAGCTGTAAACTATATAATCCGTTTTTTGACAACAGATGCACGGAGCGGATTTGTGTTAGCCATATTGGCTATTCTTAAGGAAACCGCTAAGAGTATACAAATGGAGACGAATACGGTATGCAAGTAACGCAGAGTGTTTTACCTTAAGGTAATGTACAGAACTTAACTGAATAGTTATTTTAAAAGAATGTAGTGTATATATTTTTAGTACAGTCATAATATGACTACATGGTAAATGACCAGATCGACGTAAGTTATACTATTTTATGTCATTAGGAGACAATAGGAGGAAGCACCTGATAGTAAGCGAAATCCTTGCATGTACAAGCCGTTTAGTGATTTAAAAGAATGAAAGAAAAATAAGGTTCTAAATTCTTTGTGATTCCTCTGTGCACCCATTAACCAGAGAGAGAGAGAGAGAGGGTTAAGACAAATACCTTATGTCTTTGTCTTAGCCCAGTAATTGTACTCAAAGAGAGTGGAAACAATTATATTTTTATTCTAATGCTGAAAAAGGGCCGAGGTGTGAATGTACTTGTAAACTTGTACGTATTTCTTTCTTCCTTTTAACTTTTTCCGTAGCCTAGTCGTATAATACCGCGTTTGACAGATTGATCTTGAATCTTTTATTGGGCCAAGGTTTTGTGTTATTTTTAAATCGGGTAAAAGCATTATGGGCCGACAGCCTGAATGCCTTACAAATAAGTTGATCCATGCATCGGAAGGGTATGGGATGTAAAAATTTAGTCCCTGTTATTTGTCGACGCCATCTAGTGGTTAGAACGCGAACAAGCGCCATCTGGTGCTAGACTTCTCTATGTTCGTGTTTCTATCTGTCCCACCGTTTTATGAAAATAACTGAGTAAGTGCAACTGTTTGCGCGAGCACTTATGCTTTAATAATATCAAAAAAGATCTCTTCTCCCTTTATTCTTGTCTTTTAGAAATACGTGTTGTACTTGAATGTGTAAACTGGCGTTGTTTGCTTTTTCTTTGTTACGAATATAAAATATATGTTATTATTATTTTATTTTTCTTGTTATATGTTTCTTATAGTTTCGTCTAGTCGAGAGGGTTGTTCACCTGATGGCTAGCGATATGATTGTTCGTAATAGCCGTAACAGCTTTACTCAGCATCAGGTCATCATGTAAGTCCTACCACTGCTAATAAAATGGAAAACAATGAATGAGGTCTAAATATTTCGTGGTTGTGTTTGTGAATGTGTTCATATGCGCAGATGTTTCTGGCTCTTTATAATTTTTTAATAGTAACCTTTCCTCGTGGCCAACTGCATCTCCTCTTTTTGAAGCCCAGACATGCGTAAGGCGTCGGCTCGGTCTTATACTGCCAGTCGAGCTTCGTTAGTTGTAGATAACCTGCTAACGAAGGGACATCGGTGATTTCGTTCTCGTCAGGACCTGAAACGGAATACCGGCATCGATTATGAGTTCATATTATTATAGAATTATTCTACTAGTATTTCTACTACTATTAATAAGTACATTTATATAATTTTCGTTACAATTTGTATTTTTACGGTGGTAGAGCCACGCAGCGCTCCCGCTCTTGAATGGGCCGGCCCAAACCAGACAAGTACCACGACGTCACAGAAAATCGGCGTAAAGTGGAAGCTTTTTGCCTCCACGTTTCGTACGTTGAGTGAGGTAGCCGGTGGCCCGCCCCCTCTCGTTCCCTTCCTCCCTCTCTCACTCTCTTCCCTACCTCTTATTGCATCCCTTCGCCCTTCCGCTCTCTCTCTCTCTCTCTCGTCCTCCCTTCCTCTTTCAAAACTTCCTCCACTTAAAGGCTGGCAACGCATTGGCTAGTTTTGTAATGCTGCAAATGTCCACGGGAGGCGGCAATCACTTACCACCACTAAGTCGCTTGGTTGTTTGTCAGCCTAATCCATAAAAATACTTGACTAATTCTTGTCTACGGCTTTGCCTGTCGTATTTAAATAGTAATTATTTTGATAGTATTATTTCTGGACTCTTACAGTGTCCGCTCGGAGACTACTACACAGTTTTGCCACATTTTTCCACAAAGTAGTAATTTGTCACTGTGGTATAGACAATGTTTAATAATACAGAGTTTAATTTACGGGCGATCGCGAAAGTGGTCGAAATCGCAAGCAGGCTTTCTTGAGAGTCCTCTTTAGTAATTAAATAATAATGTTTTTTTGACTATGACAATTATGATTTTCAAGTAGTGTTCGACATTAGTAGTATAAACGTAAAGAGTTAGCTTATCTAATTTAATATATATATTTTGAATAACATAAAAAAAAATAATGTCCACAAAACTATAACTATTAACTATAACTCTGCTAAATTACATTCTCCTCCGCAAGCGCAATTGGCTGTAAAAGGGGTCCAAAGTTTTCTCTTCGCGTGTTAATATGTAGATTAATTTGTATCATAATACAAAGAGCTGTAAACCGTTCACGTTACACGATATGCACATGTTTGTATTTAATCATTTTAACACATTCACTAAAGTTGATTAAACATAAAACATTAACACCCGCTATAAAAACAAATTGCATAAACCTCCATCAAGATTATCCATTACAATAAAAAAAAACTGTTATAAATTAATATTGAAATCACAATCTCTAATTATTATCACTTATAGCGTACCTTATAACTACACTCTTATTGTATTTCTTTTTATCATTCAATATTGTTTGTCTTTTATTAAAATTGGCAAATAAACATTTGAATTTGAAGGCAGAACGAACTTTTGCTACATAATATGTATACTATAAAAACAGGAAACACCAACAAAAACATTGTCTTATTTATAATATATGTGCATATGTCATTTGTCTCAATTAATTTGTTGACAAGCTACTTTCAATTTGTCATACGGGCCCTTCTCCTTCTTTATCAGATATGTTAGACGGAATAGAATAATAAACAGAAGTGATCAAATGTCATTATTGTTTTCGTAAGCTTTGTTTTTGGGCCCTTAAATATCTGACTTAATAGTGACTTGCATTGTATCCTTTGAAACTAGGTAAATAAATGGTACTACGTACAACGTTCACTGAAAGGAATATCACCAATAGTCATTATCTTTCCTAATTCTTTACAAAAACTTCTTTACAAAAATAAAAAGTTGCTCCGTTTTGATTTTGTTACAAAAAATATCAATTTTAGTAATGTAACTAAGAAAGAAGACTGCAAGAGATATGGCATCTCTTTACGGAGACGGTTACCCATGCCCACATGTTTTTAGATACATTTTAGAATTTATTATACGCGGTTACCATAGACGGTGAAGTGGTACTAACCGCTCTCTAACAACAGGAGGTTCCAGTCCTTGACCTCGGTGAGTCGGTTGGCGACAACAGCTCCAGCAGAGCCGCCGCCTATAACGATGAAATCGTACTCCCTCCTCGGCTCCTTGTCGAGCACCTTGGCCTCGGGGTCGTACGAACTGTAATTGTGGTACGTCAGCGCGCCCAGGAGCAGCGGTATCACCCAAAGGCCGGTCACGCTAATTGTCTTCAGGGCGGTAGACGCTAACAGCACTTGAATACCCATCTTCTTTAAGTCTTTGGCTTCTAAAGATGTCTTAAGTATTTTACTTGCGTTATTTAATTTTTGGATGGATCGAATTCCCCGTTTATGTTGAGATTTTGTCTCTTTGAGGTGGGTGTTAAAGCTTTAATTGCGAGAGAGATTCTAGATCTAGATTATTGTCGCTGTTGAAGTTTTCTGTCCAAATTTCCGTTATGACCTGTCTGTTATAAAGTCCAGATCTTTGTAACAGCTGATGTTAGTGCAGTTAGAGAAGTGGTGGTCCCTTATTTTGCAATTGTATATTAGACCTCCGTCTTTGGTCAAAATTCGTATTGCTATTAATGCTCCTTCTGTGAGAGGCTTAAATTAAATCTTCGTTGCCGTCAAGGTTCACCTACGAAAATCTAGCGGTCTAGAATATTCTTTTGCACTAAAGCTTCATGCACCAGAACGTCTAAACCTGCTTTTTACGTTGTATCTTCCAGCAGAGTCTATATTTTGTATGCTGTAATAACTTTGTTAAACTTCTGGTGATACGCTTTGTAAGATTCGACCGAGCCTCGGGTTGGCAATCTTACAGTTTCTTATAACTTTGGTTTTTCGGTGACTAGTTTGTTATAATTCGATAATTCGCTTGTTTCTGTCCGGGGGTTTGGTCTTGCGCATCGCTATCTCGTCGCTGGCCGGTGATGGACGCGATGACGGCATATTAAGCCACGGCGGTGGCTCGGCTGACTGTTGCCTTTGATGACCGCAGCGCCTGGAAATGACAAAATTTGCATTTACGTGATATGTTTCGAAGAAATTACTCAAGATTACTGGAGAACATGTTTAGATTTCATGCAAGTTGTTATTAATACAATATGTTAAGCATGTTACTGCGAGTATAAGTTTAAGATTACTTTTAATTATTGCTTGTCCGATTGTTTGAATTATGTCTTTAAGTTTGACCAGTTTGCGACCTTAATCTACCATGTGTGTTGTGGATATTTCTTAAAACTTTTTCATTTTTATCTATCTCGATTACCTTAGTTTTGACTTAAGTACAGAGGCGCATGTTCGAACATATGTGTATTAATGATCAAGAATAGCATTTGCCTTTTGGTTTTTTTTTCTTAATTTTAATTCAATTTATCTTTGTTTCAGGTATTTTCTTGTCATTTTGTATAATGCTTGCTTTACTATGCAGGATGCTATCGATAATAACGCAGTAAGTGATAAAGTCATCTTAATATTTATGCTGAATTTAATTTTCGCAGTTGCACCCGTTGCTGAATGGGCCGGCTCGAACCGTATAATTACCACGACCTCATAGAAAATCGGCGTAAAGTGGAAGTGTTTTTGCTTCTGCGTTTCGTCTGGTGAGTGAGGTGGCCGGTGGGAGTGAGAGAGGTAGGAAGGAAAGGGAGGGGCCCTTTCCTTCCTCCCGCTTGAGCCGCTTGCTCGTTTGGCAGCCTAAATCATAAAAAATAATTCTTGGCTGTTTCTATCAAGCTATATTGGATAGAATAAATTGGAGCGCAGCAGCCCTGCTTGGCAATCGAGAGGAATAGAATATCACATTTCACTCAGTTAAACAGTTAGTGCGGAAGGTATGATCTAATTCGCAGACATTACCGCATTCGTTGTGAAAGTGAACGCAGATCGCTATCGTTTGAAATATATTGTTTAAAAATACCGTGTCTACCGGTCTGTCTAATAAGGAAATGTCCTGCTAAGTGGTCATAATTTGAGATTTGTCGCCATAAAAATGGTCCGCGCGTACTTTTGCGAAATACGAAAAGTTTTTATTGCTGTACCATTTCAACGAGTGACAATTTGCTACCATTTGTATGCTGACAGCATGTGTGTGTATGTAGATTGAGAAAATCGCTAACGCTCTTTTAAATCCCCGACAAAAAAAAACAACAAAGTTATTATACGTGTGTATATGTGTGTCTGTGTTTGAACAATTGTTACGGGTTTTTCAAGTGACATGATTGAGAGTGTTTTACCAAAGATATAAAAAAAAATTGTCCAGCTGCTTAAAGTTTTTTTTCTTTTCTAGTTGATGAAAATTTCATAGACCTTATCTGAAATCTAAATGTTATCCGGGGCTTTTCTTAATTTTTAAGTTTGGTTCTTACTGTAATTTTATAGACGACTTATAAATTATAAATATATAGATAATTCATAAAATAAAAATATTTAACAAGATGGTTTAGACGCTGGCATGTGACATTGTCTACTTTTTATTAAAAAAAGACATGTTGATAATGAGTTAGATTGGAACAGCTGTGTGGCTCTACCACCGTAAACCTTTATTTGAAAAGACATTGGTGCACGAATTTAAAAACAAAATTTTTCAAAGGAAAGTAATTATATAGAATTTAAAATATAAATTTTGTGTCAGATGCCAGATGAAGTTACATCCTACTAATTATGCCTATTATATGATACAGAGTGAGAGTTTTTACTGAATTGAACATCGGCTAATACTGTCGCTCTGTCGCGAGTTACGCAAACAAGTTCGTTCGGCTTTAAACTTAGAAGGTACATTGTACGAGTACTGTCCACAGCCATGACAGGTGCGCGCGCGCAACTCGTCAAGCGCAGATAAGGGTCGAAAAACTATTGTTACCTGACTAATTAAGTTGACCTGGGGCGAAATAGATTTGTGTCCTATTGATATATCCAACTTGAGGGATTCCCAAGACTTTAACTCCTAACTAAAATAATCTCCCCTTCATTTGCTTCATGTTATAAACAGTTAGTTATGCATTCTCCAATCCGTCGTCACCGCCGAAAATGTGCACTGTAGTTTTTTTACAACACTACGTTTAACATCATTATCTTTTATATTACATCACTACGTTTAACTCTGAGTTATAACCTTTTCATGAAAAATGCTTAAAGCCGCCGAAAAGAATTAGTCAATTTTTATCATAGGTCGAGTG